>JAFBJS010026148.1:0-78268 GCA_016785265.1 Paraplagusia blochii
TCTTGTTTTTAGAGCAATGTGTCACTAACAAGGGTGTTTGTCCACAAATTAGACAGAAATGTTTGTTTCTCAAATTTGCTAGAACTTGGCAGTAAAGTGAATATGTATTAAATTCAGTGTATTGGCTGGTGACCAGTAGAGGAGAGAATGTAATCTGATTAGATTTAGAAACTTTCCTAACCAAATTTAAGCATTTTGATGTAACATAATCTTAGGTATTTTCTTTTTTTATTAACTACTGATATCAATTTGACATTTTGATTTTAACAAGGACAAGAAGACGAAAGAGAAGTAACAAGAAGATAAGATGGTAAAGGAGCAGGTGTTGAGATAGTTGAGACAGAGTTCAGCCAACTGGAGAAAAGAAGTGATCAGGAGTGATCTGTGATAGAAGAGAGTCAGCTAAGGTGAAGGGAAAGGTTTACAGGACAGTTGTGAGACCAGCCATAATGGATGGATGAGAGACAGTAGGAATAGGCAGAAGACAGGAGACAGAGCTGGAGGTGGAGGAGTTAAAGATGCTAAGATTCTCTTTAGCAGAGACAAGGATGGACAGGATCAGGAATGAGGTCATTAGAGGGACAACACAGACAGGAAGGTTTGGAGAAAAAGCTGGAGAAGACAGATTAAGATGATTTGGACATGTTCAGAGGAGGGACAGTGGATACATTGGTAGAAGAATGGTCACTACCAGGTGATCACTACCACAAAGAGGTTGATGGATGCGGTGAGGAAGGACATGGAGGTAGTTGGAGTTAGAGAAGACCCTAGAACAGGCTGAGATGGAAAATGTTGATGGCAACCCCTTGAAAAAAGGGAAAAGTCGAAATCCCATATCGGATGTTCCTGGATATCCTGCTGTTATTGGCCGGCTAAAGCTCAACAGTTTGTTCCACATTTGACAACAACCAACATTTGAGTCTGTGGTTAGGGTTCTACATGACCTAGAACATATCTCTCGCTCTCTCTCAGCTGTCCCACTTATGTTGTGTTTCACCACTAAGTATCTCACATTGATTTTCAGTGCAGCAGTTCCAGCTGGAATTGTTATATTGATTATTGCAGTGCATTAGATGACTATGACGTCACCATGCATGAGAGCTCTAATGATTCAGATGGAGAATGGTTGGTTATATGACTGTTAGCTTCTGTTTGTATATATTTCAGTAGGTAATTACTACATATTTGTGTTGGCATATAGTTGGTGCATCAGTATGAAGAGATAAAAAATTAAAGTATCTGTGTATGCAACCCTACTGCTTAAACACAACTGTAGACAAATACAGTATATACAATAACATATAAGCAAAGGGATTAATATATGTGTGAGTGTCTGCTGGGAGAATACAGAAAGACAAGAGGAAGTCAGGGATTATTTTTGAATAAATATTCTTATCCATAAATATATGTTTTTTCCACATGTCTAGTCCAAATATCAATATTTATTTATATTTTCTAAAAAGAAGTTCATAAATTAGTCTGGGTGAAGCTATTTCATTAAAAAAATTGCATGACGGTACAAGAATGTACAAATGAGAGCAAACAACAATATCAGATTACGTCTTAGTCAGACGTAAGTCGAGCATGACTGATCGCATTTTCCCACGAATAATAGCTGCCATTATCCACGTTGCTTTGTACGTTAACGTTGATGTCGAGGTAAAACCTAAAATGGGCTAAATCAGAGAATCTTTTCTCCAAATGTTTGTTTATGTGAGACTGGGGTTCGATAACCAGGGCTAACCTAGCGCTGGATCTTTGATGACTCAACAATTATGGGCCGCACGACACAGAACTCTCTGACTAACAAGCGTCCCTCACACCTCACTGCATCAAATGAAAGAATGTGTCTCAATGCATCAGTCTCAGTCAGGGGAGGGGGATTCACATGGAGAAAGACAACAGTGTGAACAGTGTGCGGCTGCTGCGGCTGTTTGTTTTACATTGAAATACAAAAGCCATATAAACGTGTATATATAAAATAATATATATATAATAAACAACATAAAATGGATTCATGAATGTGTGGGGAAATATTAGCATTTAAGACAATAGACTGGGCCACTCTTACAGTCTGTCTGGGCCACATGGAGGCCTCAATCCACTAGTTTAACCCTGTAGGTTTTTAACACAATTGACCTTCACTCCTAGAGAGATGTGACCACGTTATCAAATACAGTATATTCATTCATCTTCATCAACTTATCCATTGTCAGGTTGCAGGGACAGCAGTCTCCACAGGTGTCGCCCAAATCACACTGCACCATACAATACAGAATACTGTAATTTATATTTGTGTTGTATCGAACCAGGTTGCTGTGTTATTTACATGACTGGTATATTAAAGTTATACACAAATTTATAAATTAATAGACTAATAAATTACAATAAAATAGTAATATGACATAGTTGTATCCCTCCAGATATATATAGTTGTTCTACTGACCCCCTACAGTCCACTGCCCCCCATAGAGAACAATTGTAATAAGCATATCAGCAGGATAGTCTGGTGGTTTCCTGTTATCCTAATTATACCCTTCAAACAGCAGCAGGTAGAAAATAGGTAGAAAATGTGATACAATGGATATTAAAAAATGTCACAGAAGAATCACTCAGATCCATCTGAACTAGCCTTTTGCAGATGGTGGGATAATATACTCACACAACACTATATTATGCTGATGTATGGAGAAAACCTGTTTGTATATTTTCAGCAACCTAAACTATTTGCTTAAAGATTAGCTGTTGTCTTAGTGATGGAAAAATGGCATCACATATTAAGATGCATTCAAAGGATCTTCTGCTGAACCATGTGGAAACTACTGAGAACAGTTGGGGTTGTACTGTAACAAAGTTTTAATACTTTTATTCATTCATTCATCTTCATTAGCTTAACCATCATGGGTGGCGGTCTCCACCACCACCATCCAAATCACCCTGCAACATGATGACATCATATATGATTGTTTATAATTAAGTTCTCAGATCAAATAAGATTAGATTTTGATCTCAATGGATTTGAGATGAACGTTGGTTAAATGAACATTTCCAAATATATTAGACTGGTTTAGATCAAGGGTCTCAAACTCAAATAAGTTGAGGGCCAGCATCCACACTATCATTTCACCGAAAGGCCGCGTCAGCTTTCAGTGTTCAATACAAAAGAAAAAAATTTACAAAAAATCAGTTTCCCATAGATTTTGTGTAATACCACACTGAACCAGAAGGAGACTGTGGATCAGGGTTTTGGGAACTATAGGATTTACCATAACAACACATCTATAAAATACTTTTATAAATGAAACGTTCACATCATGGCGGGGGCTGCAACATATCATTCCATGGGCTGCAAATGGCCCACGTGCCGCGAGTTTGAGACCCCTGGTTTAGATGATTAGATTAGATGACACTAGTCTAGTTGAGCATATATACTAGATTAGATTAGATCATCTGAAGTCAGATCAATCATTAATTGATTTTAAGTTGATTCAACTAGGCTGAACATTATTGATCTTATACTGGTAAAATTGTGGAATAACACGGACTCTAAACCATCATTTAAAAAAGCTTGGCTCCACACATTAACAGGTTTCTCACCCTGATCCCACCACAGTCACACAGACCTGCAGAAGGTTGTGCAGTGTGCCAGCAGTGTTCCAGCAGTGTTCCTGCAGATACAACGTGCAGTGCATTCTTTATAAAGGGATAACCAGGCAGCACACAAGCACAGGCTGTTTCCTGTGACCCAGAGCCACAGAGAGAATATGGTGCCTCTGTCTTTGATAATGTGCACATTAGTGTCCACTACGGGCTGAGCAGTACAGATTATCTAATACTGTCCAGCAGGGCATATATTGAAAAGTCATATAATACACATAACCTTTAACAATCCGTATATTTAAATAGTTTGTTATAATGTTCTCAACACACCTTATATAATGAATAACTGAACTGGACTAAGAAACAATTGGCATTTAAGCCATTCTTAATTTATATAGTGTTATATTTTGTGTATATATATATGTATTTTGTTTTGCTTTGATAAATAAATGTTGCTGTAATATTGAGGTAATATTTATGCCCAAGCATCACAGCCTGTTTAAGATTAATCTTAATCAACTCTGAAATGTGTTTAAAGCAATTATGAAAGTACGAAGTGAAAAGTACAGTCTGTACAGGTAAAGAAGAAAAAAAAGAATATTTTTGCAGTTTTACTTATTGCATTGTTCTGTTTTATTATTCTCATGTGAAAATCTGAGTATGTCATCAATAAAGTCAGTGTTTAAAAGGCAAATCATCTATATTCTATTAAATTTACTGAAGACTATCATAAACACTGTTCAGAGGTTGATAAAAAGTTCAATATGTTTGCTGTTGCATTCTAATTGCACTTTCTTTATTGTAAATAAACATTAACTGTATGAATCCTTAGGTTTTGCAGCCTGGCTCTATCTGCTACACCATTTACATACATCGCACTGCGTGACAAATGTATATATTTGCAGTCTCTTGACTCCTATATCTGAAATGTATCATTTTCATTTCTCTGTGTTGATTGAGACTGATTTCTCCCAGAAAAGTCAAATACCATCTCACTGTATATCAGCTTTGATTAAACAGGATTGAAATGAGTGATTGAAGTGAAACCTTCTCCAAAGGCTGAAGTTGAGAGAGCCCAGTGATTAGCTTTGATCAGTGATGATGTGAGAACGTCAATGCATGTACCACAGTCAGCAGAATTTCACCACAGCTCATCAAAAAAACTGTGGAAGGGGAGATGAAATCATAAAAAAACTAACCTGATGTTGCTGGGCAGAAAAAAGGAAAATGTTTGCGATGCCACAACATATATACGATATATAAATGATACATAAATATCATATATATTTTTTTTCTTCTTCATTTAATGTTGTGTTGTAAGATTCAAAGCAGAGTCATGGTCTAATGTTAAAGTAACATTTGATTGTTTTTCTGCATCTGTAAGCAGTTCCACTTAAGGAGCAGATAAATCATTAATCATCTTAAAAATAGATGGCAGAATAACCATATCTTTCATTGGAAAGAGGAGAGAGCCAACAATGACTATAACAGATTTAATCTAAAATTGAGGTCCAACCTTCTTCAAAGGATCAACACACATGTGGCATCTTCCTAACTGCTGAAAGGCCCAAAAATCATCCCCCTGGATGATGTGAAACCCTCCCCTCACCCTGTATCTATACGAATAAGAGCAGCTTCACTGATTTCCACCTCATCTTTGAACATCTGACCAGCTTAAATCACACAACAATGAACTGTCTTCCAGAACAGAAGAGCAATCAATAGAGAACCACTGATTACTCTTGGCAGACTGTAGGCCAGATGAGTGGGGAAATGATGCATCAATTGGCGACTTCTGTTGCTGCAGTGCAATGCCAGGCACGGAGTGACATAAGCAAACATCATGCTGATTCACATGTGTGGCTCAGACGCCTTCATTCTGCTTCGCTTCCAAAGAGGAGACAAATTAGAACAGGGAGAAGGCCAATGAAGGCTCTCCTCTAATCCCCTCAACAAAAGAACATGTATGCTTGATTACAGAGCCCAGCCCTCAGACTGCAGCAGAGATGCCCACCTGCTAAAGGCAGACAAGCAAGGCTGCCCAGACGCTAGCTGGAGATATGTGTGGGTTGGATGAGGAAGCAATAAATCAGATCTGATCGGCGAAGTGATTTTATCCAGGATCTGGCGTTGGAAAAGACTGGGAGACGCTTTTATTCCTCTGATCTGGGGTCTGTTGCATCATAGAACTGGAGCAGCTAATGTCTAGATGTCTAATGTTTAGAGAGGACTCCATGATTCCTGGACACAGCCCCTCTGTGGTTTATCAATGCTCAGATGCTGTTTGGGATGTGATGGTGGGATCAATAATTCAAATGCTCCTATCTCAGTCCTGAAATGACTGAAGAATCCTCAGATTGGCCTGAACAGAGTGTCACAGGCAAGGATACGAACAACAACACGAGGAAAACAGACAGGAAAGCTCTGGTTTGTACTCACATGAATTCCCAGCAGGACGGAGTGTGGAGGGTCAGGATTGCAGGCTGTGGACGAGTCCACCCATTGTCAGTGTCTCAGTCTTTTACAGCAGAGTGCACACAGACTAGGCGACAGAAAGGAAAGGGCAGGGTCTGTCTGGGAGGAGAAGAGCATAGTAAGGAAGAGGAGAAGGGAAAGGAGGAGATTAGGGGATGGGCCTACAGCAGCATTCGCCAGACAGCTGGTAGGAGGAGCTGAGGAACCCAATAAGCATATGGAGGGGGCGGGACATATGCAAAAGACATGAAATCTTAGGAACCTACTGAGGAGCCCGGCCTGTCTGCTGCAAAGGGGTTTGGCTTCTTGAGAAACCACCCAGTTGGCCCTAAAAGGACAAAGGATATGGTTTATTGTCAGGAAGATTTCGTAAATATTAAAGTGCAAATAAATATTAGGTTGTGAAGAGAAAAGAGAAACACAGAGACATGAATGATCTGTATCTTCTGGATGATTTGCATTGTCTAACTGTGAACAGGGTGAGCACAGACTGCTATGTAAAGTGTCCCACAACAGGGAAATAAGCAGTGATAACTGACAATATTAATAATTACTGTCTGTGTCCCATAAAGGACTGTGTCTCATTTGATAAATGCAGAGATTGATGTCAGATTTATGACTCAACAAAAGATGAAGCTGTACAAAATCGATGGGTGTATTTAGGACAAACTGGAACATACAGCAGGTATTCTCTTTGGCCCAGAGGCAATGTCTGTGTCATTGGTGTGAAACTCTAGGGTCGGTATCCTGGGCAAGTTAGAATCCCAGGTGGTTGGCTGAGTGTGGTATCTCCACCCACAAGAAGGTACGGTGCGGTTTGGGTTGCAGTTGTGAAGACTTCTGCCCCTGTGTCCCGGTAACAGATAAGTGGATGAAGATGAATCAATGGATGGATAGAAAATGGGTCTATATACATATATTATAATTAATGAAATAACCAGGAATTAAATGATTTTTTCTCAATTTTGTCCAAAGTTTCCAACCTCAGATTTCAATGTCAATTGATATCAACAGACATAGTTGTTTGCCCCCAAAACAGAAGCAAACGTCACAGATCCCAGACTGTTTTTTCATGAATTATCAATATAAGAGGAAAAACAGACAATTGTATCAATATTAGTTAAACTGTGTTAACATGGATTATCACTAACACAAATAAAAATACTTTAAAAGATTCTTGTATTTACCTGCAAACCTGTATACAGGTCTGGTCCACAGTAGTAATCCATTATATGTATATTAAAGGATAATACTGTTGTAGTAACATGCTCCCTGTGAGCTGATCCTGCCCCTCCCCCAATACTCACTGGAATCATTCTCACAGCTTCTCCTCCCAGAACTGAACAAGTTAAATAGCACTCTGCCTGATGACTCCAGTGGCACAGATATATAATATGCAAACAGCTGTCATGGTATTATAGGGTAATAAACCAAAAAAAAAAAATTTGAAAATATTACCTGATTGTATTTATGTATAATTTCACCCTGTTTGATGTAAATAATGTAATGTATTTTCAACAAAGATGCACTGTGTGATTCTGTGATTCTGGAGCAGACAGAGATGGTTTGGGGGGTGATTACCTGGCACTCAGAGTCTTCTCTGGCCTTCATTCTCCAACACACTGTTGCCATGGAGACTGCTTCACATGGCTGTGGAAAAGTCAAGATGGCTGCTGCTGATGCTGCTGGTGTCTGACCGCAGCATCAGCAGCCGTCGACGCTCACAACTGAAACATTAAATAACCTTCAGCCTTCAGCATATGAGCAATTACAGCTTGGGCAATGAAATTATTCCTTTATACCATGATATTAGTAAATAATACAGAGGGAAATGACCAGAAGGAGGGTAAATCATAACACACAAAGATGAAAATAATCACAATTAAATTATTTATGTTTGGAAACAAGGTTCACCAGTAAAAAACAGATATTTTTACAATCATTCTTTCTTATAAAATATATATCTTTTTAAACATTGAAAATGTGATATTGGAACACTTTAAAAAAGAACCTGGTTTCCTTAGAATTTTAGTTTCAATTCCTGCAAATGTGTCCAGTCTAATATAATATCACATTAAAAGCGTCAAATTTATTTATAAAACTTTATATATAATATAAGATAACCCTGGACACAATTACTATCACCAGTAGAACAAAAATATCAGCAACCAATGTTTTTTGGATACACAACAGGACTTCCTGTTGCTGTGTATTATATCGTATTTCTGTTTATTTTGAGAATAATCTATAATATCATTATGTGCGTATGTACAAATCAATTAAAAGTTGAATTTATAAACATATATAATACTATTTTTTAATGTTTTTATTTTATTAATGTATTTGTAAACATTGTATTACATAAATATAACAAGCATTTAGTTTAGAAAAACACTCTCATTTAACTTCAGTCAGATTTTTTTGACATCCCAGCTCTCATAATTTAAACAACAATATATCCTGCAGAGGTAAACATAAACGGCTGGATGTTTTTACTTGCCCACAGTTTGCCCACAGTTTAGTTGCGCTCCACCTAAACACCACTCATTAGGTTGGAGCTGGAACAATGGATGAATTGAGACCCTGAAAGTATGCACGTTATGACCTTTGTACTGTTGCTGTACATGTGTACAAACAACAACAAGGAGACAAAAAAAACAGAAAGAGAATAAAATAAAACATTACAGTCAAGTTTCAACCACAGTGTATTTTACATATATCTAAAATAACAAACCATAAAAAAAATGTTTTTTGATTGATCTCTTGTAAAATGCTGAATAAATATGAAATATAAAATCTGTCATTCTCCACATGAAAGGCCACGTAAGAGGTCTTTTCCATCTTTATTTACATGCACCAAATGTGCTTCTGTGGAGTAAATAAAACGCCTACAGTCCAGGATGAGATCTCACTGGATGCTCAGAATTTAGCACCACAACTGCTGTGTCACAACACACTACTTATCCCATAAGATATCACAATAATTAATGAATCTTTTAACACTTCTATTCTAATCATCGCTTGTTTTTACCTGTTCTACACAGCACTGTCTGTAAATTGTAAAATGTCCTAAATCCCTTTTGCCAGGTTTTCTGTTTTGTACTGCCATCTAGTGGTTCAACATAGCCTTCGGGGCTTTTTTTTTCATTTATATTTCTATTCATTTTAAAATTCATTTTAAAAAGTGAAAACCCTTAGGCAAGGAATTTCACATGGGGATCTCCTGTTTTATACTGTATGGTTATTTTGAGTTTTCAACCACTTTTTTATTCTTCAAATAATAATAAAAATTCTATCTCACCCGTCCTCTGTATCCTCAACTCTAACTCCAACAACCTCCATGTCCTCTCTCACTGCATCCATCCATCTCATCTTTGGTCTCCTACCTGGTAGCTCCATCTCTAGGATCATTCTTCTACCAATGTATCCACTGTCCCTCCTCTGAACATGTCCAAACCATCTCAATCTGTCTTCTCTAGCCTTTTCTCCAAACCTTCCTGTCTGCATTGTCGCTCTAATCACCTCAGTCCAGATCCTGTCCAAACCAGATTGCAATCATTGTCATTAGTCATGAATAATAAAATTCCGTTGTCCAATTTTTCTGAAACTGAAACTTTCTAGATAGATGTTAATTGCCCAGATATTCACTCTGCACTTGGGTCATAAAATATATGCCAGTAATATAGGAGAAAATCTTACAGTTTACACATCAGAACCTTTTTGTTTATGAAGACCATCTTTACTACTCTGAGATTTGCCAATATCACCAAGACGTTTGATGAAGCTGAAAAAGAATCCAGTTGTTTCTGTTTTATTCCACGTATTCCTATGAGGAGTAGTGTCACTACTCTTAGGCTGGAGGTTTCCTGGAGTTTCCACTGACATGTTCCTCTTCTCTGCTGATAGAGGAACATGATTTTCATCAGCAGATGGCTGAATGGTGTGAGATGCTTCAGAAAAGACAAATATTTGTTTTGAGGTTTTGTTCTTGTCCTCTTCTGCTGACGTTGATCTCTTTTCTCTTGCTACAGAATTAGGAGTTCTAACAGGAGCAGGATCCCAGAGGTCGTCTTCCTCGTCCTCGGATTTGTAGACTTTGGGAGGCATAGTATGGCGACGGTTAAGATTATGTTTAGAGTTGGAGGAAGGATCGATCAAAGATCGAAGCAGGTCCTCATTGTTCGGGTCTTCAGGGCACCTGTCTGTTTCCTCATCAAAAGTGCGCTGGCGAGACAGAGGGTGTCTCGCACCGGGAGATTTCTGGTTTTCCACAGAAAATTCCCCAGACGAGATGCTGCTACGGCTGTTCTGAAAGCGCAAGACCTTTTTAGATGCTTCACGCAACTTTTCAGCCTCCTCCTTCGTGTTGTCTTGAAAGTCATCCTCATCATTTGTGACTGAAACATGTCTACTGTTTGGAGCTTCAATTTCTGTAGATTCCTCAGGTTTCGACTCTTCTGTCTTGTCTTGCTCACAGGCGTTGTCTGTTCTTACTTTCTCGACCTCGACTGTAGAGTCCATTTTATTCCCCAAGGTTTTGTGAGTAAGCTCCACTGCTGAGTTCCATTCTTTTTTACCTATTTCCTTTTCTTCAAGAAAGTCACTGACTTTAGTATTTTTAGCAGGGAGGTTCGAGTGTGAGGTAATTTCAGATAAGCTGCCACCAGCTGGACTTCCCTGAGTGGATAAAGGTCTTCCAGGTCTCCTGCGAGACGTCCGATTGGTCAGAAAGTTGTGAAGTATATTCTCTAATGCAGAGCCTTCCACTTCCTTACTGGAGCAGGTAGCTATGGACCTGCGTTTCAGAGCATTCTGTAACCTCTCCCTGTGTCGGCGCTTCACATCTGCCATCTCTCGAGACTTATTTTCCTACAAAACAATACAAAATATAAATGAAAGTACTGTATTTAAATTTGTAGACATATACATTTGAAACACAATGAGTAAAAGTTGTACTGTTACTAGAAAAACCGAGGAATTATGAGAAGAAAGTTACATTTGATAGGAGGTGTTTTATACAAGATTTTCTTTAGACACCTAAACATAATGTGTGGCATGAAATATTCTGTATCAGTAATTTATACTCCTTCCCATTTTCTCTCACTTTACCTGCATGGCCCGAAGAAATCGTTGACAAAAGGAGCTGAAGATGGAACAACATTCCTCCAGTTTGAACTTGTTAGGGTCTTCGCAGAAGTACTCTGCTACAGAGTCACTCACAGACTGCAGTTCCTGGAAGTCAGTCTTTATTTCTTCTAAGCAGACCTCTGCTTCCTTTATGCCAAAGAGATTGTAAACATGTCAGAATGTACTGAGGTTAAAGGAAATTGTGGACACAAATCGTGACTTACATTGAGGAATCCCTCCATCTGTTCCTTTAGGTCTTCCTGCTGTAAGATTTCCACCTTGGCATCTTCTACTTTTTTGACCTGCCTCTGAAACTCTGCTTCAACGTCACCTTTGTTTATTCTAGAACAAACAAAAGCAAAAATGCCATATAAATCGTAGCAGAATAAATACATATATATATATATATATCAAGTAAAAAGATTATAATATTATTGAATATAATCACCTTGCAGCAGCTTCAATGTGTTGGAGTTGATCTGGAAATTTAAGGATCTCCATGTCTGCCTTCTCAGCTTGCTGGGCATAAAAGCAAAATCATTTTTTTAAATGTAATGATAATATAATAAAATATTTGTAGTAAATATTAGAATCAGGACAGACAAAATGTGAGCTGCTAGAACTTTAAAGTTACTCACAATCACCACATAATGCATAAGGTTCATTCCAGGTTTGTTTGCTTTGGTGTCAGCTAACTTTAACAGAGAAGCCATTCTGAAGCCAATGGCACTGCCAGCATAGCTGCCCTGAAATAATAAAACAGCAACATAATTATAGATGAGGAGGATAAATGATTGCACACGTTGTACAAAATGTACAATTACTCACTGCATTCATGTAATTTCCAGTTTTCAACACCAGGCGGATCACAGAATGCAGATGATCAGACTCCAGTAGCTCTAAAAAACAAAAAAAAAAGTGTTTAATACTAAGCTGTACTTAATTGTATACAGAAAAATACATTTTAAATCCATAAATAAAAAAAATACCCTTTCCAGCAGCAGTCAAGGTTTGGATGAACGATTTAATTTCCTCCATGAGGGAGAAAAATTCATCTTTCAGAACCAAACTTCTGAGCCGTATCTCGTAGCTGGAACACAAATGAATTTTATTGGTTAATATCCATCCCACCATGAAACACACATTTTATAAAACTGAGAATTACACGAAAGGTTTTCTCACCAGGGAATCTTAACCAACATTAACATGAAGAGATCTGCTTCAGGGAGGGCCAGGCAGTCTCCCTTAAAACTAACCAGCTTCTTCAACTGTATTTGGTGAAATAAAAGGTAAATTAAAATTATTATATAGTAATAAGTATTATATGACATTAAAATTATTATTGTATAAGGTTTAATCGCAAAATGGATTTAAAGCCCAGATAGAAAGACAAAGGATGTAAAGAAAAGAGGTGTAAATTTAAAGAGAAATATATCCAGTAGGTGCTACTACAGAACAGAAATATTAATAGAAAAAAAGCTATTTTTTTCCAAGTAAAAAATATTCATTAATAGGCAGGCATATCTAAGGACACCTAAATATTCCAAAATACCCCCCAAAAAACGCTGACTAGCTAAATATAGCTAAAGCCAAAACCATTGAAATTAACCGGAACAAAAAAAGTAATTTTCATTTTAATCGACTAAAGTTTTGTCATTTTCAGTTAACAAACGTTATTATTTTACATTGCGGTGTTGTTGTCGCTCACTTTTAAGTGTTGCGGCGCAGAGTAACAGCGTCAGAGACAAGGAGCCAAGTTGAATAGAAAAATAAATAAGCTAAACCACTAGAGGGCGACAAAAAGTTTCCTAATTTACTTTCCTAAACACGGTTTGAGGCACGTATTTAAAAAATAGACGGTCCTGTTATTTATACTGTACAAAGCAGACAGACCAGTTGATATAAATACCTCATCTTTATCTGGCAACATCTTGCACAGTTCTCTCAGTTTTCCTGAACCAAAACACATGGTATTTCCTGACTTGATTTCGTCGATCATTTCCTGTACAGACCTGTGGTGAGAGGTGAATAAACATGTTAGGTTCATTTGTTTTGTTTGGGTTTGTTTTCAGTCAAATGTGGACATTTTTCTAAACGGTGGTTCATATCATGTGTAGTGTTGTCATCATGATTCCACATTGCTGGAAATCTTTGAGCTGCTGGAGGCAACAAGCCTCTGCCTGCTAAAATATCTGGGTGGAAATTGCAACAGCCTCACAAACAAGGAACAGGACACAAATTTGTCTGAATATTTGTGTTAGCAGTGATAAAAGAAACACTTAATGTTGGTCAAGTCATGTTGGGTGACCAGGTGCTCCTAGTAATAAAGTAGTTTGGTGTCTCTCGTCAGTACTGCAAGTATCTGTCCATTTCCTTAAAGATTTGCTCCATGACAAAATAACCCTAGGCCATATTTTCCAAAACCTTACAGTAAATAGTCCACAGGTTTCACAAGGGTGGTTACCAGCTGCATCTGTAGAACACTGCAGTGTGTGTTAAACCTGCCAAGACAAGTCGGCAAGGAAAGGTGTGTATGTGTGAGCAAGAAGCAGCCGTGTTCCACCTAAACCTACTGTAATGCAGTGATCCTATTGTGCCTGATGTCAAAGGAGAATTACGTTTGACTCACTTCTTGAATTGTTTCAGGAAAATTCCAATGTTCATGCTCCTCTTGGAGCTCAGGACAGACACCTAGAATAAAACAAGAGACATGGATGTTAATTTTATTTTGGTATATGCATCACCGAGGGGTTAGCTTTCCAAATAGACTGACCAAATTTGCTGTTGTCTAATACTGGGATTTGTAGAAGAAAAAAAAGATTTGACTCGAATTGACATAGCGTCCTCAGAAATACAGTGTTTTTTGTGTTTGACAAAAGAAAAGATATTGTAAAGACCTTAAAAATCTTCACTCAAACTTACAAAATTATTGAATATATTAAATTATTAAACTGCTACCCTGTTTTCACCATTGAAGTTGTCTGGTAAGCTCATGATTCCTGATTTAGGCTACAGTAACTTTATTTCTTTCTTTTGCCAAACTATGTTTAGCCCTGAAAAACTTTATTGTTAGAAAGGATTATTAATGTTAAGAATGAAATCTTTTTTACACCAAAAGTAGATGTGCAAGTGTTATTAAACATCCAAAAGATGACATTGTGTTCCACCTGAGATGAATCTATAATCTGACTGATGAAAATCCAACAGTTCCTATACTTACTACTTCTCCTCCAGAGGCTACAGATGATAATGTCTGGTGATTCTGGGCCTTGAGTTTCTGCTGCTGCTTCTGACTGAACAGCTCTTCTATGTGGTCGGTGTCCAGCTCATATTCCCCATCAATCTTATCAGAGGTCCATATGTTGTGCCTTCCGATCACAGTGTGTTTAGGCAGGGTCTCCCAGTTGAAATTGCGAATCTTTGAACGCCGGTGTTCCCCTTTGGAAAAAAGACCTGGGCCATGAAATGATGGAGGAGGGGGTGGAGGTGGTGGTGGAAGAACAGGAGGTGGTGGTGGTGGTGGTGGTGGAGGTGGAGGTATGGAGGGTGGAGGGGAAGGATCTTCTAACTGCATGATTTGGTTTATTGACTCTCAGAAAGTTCTGGATACTACCATGGTTCAATGCACAGAGGAAATGTTCAGTCAGCTGTAGTCTCTGTGTAGAGAGCGTCTTTATGGTGCAGTGGTGCAGGGGCTGTACCATAGTGACAGAAAGACAAAATCAGTATCAGTTAAAGAGCATGGAGACCCACAGCCAGGTTCTTTTACTTAACCTCATGGTGCCCACCTGGGCTAACAGGGTATTGCAGAAATGTAGGAGTTTATATATTGTGGCCTATGCCAAGTACTGTACTTTCTATGGATTTTCTATGGAGAATTTAAGAAATCAAAAACTAAAACTGCAAAAATACCTCAATATCACAAACAAGAATTGTCAAAGAGTATTTTTACTTAAAAAACTGTTTCTTGAGCCTTGTGCCTACATGTGCCTACATGTCCTGCAAGTCAACAAAGGATCGACCAGTCCTAGAAGAGGTCGAATGACGGGAAGCTGGTTGTACAAGTGGTCGAACGAATGGCTAGCCGGTTTGTATGGCCGGTCAAATAGCAGGTGGTTGGTACAAGCAGTCTAACAGGCCGGTAATAGGATGGACCGGTGATTAAAACGATGGACTGGTCTTACGAACAATGGGCCAGTCGTACTAACCATGGGCCTGTTTTACAAACGATGGGCCCGTCTTACGAACATTTGAACATTTTGCTGGTCCTACGATGGTCCAGTAATACGAAGGAACGATGGAGCAGTAAAACAAAAAACTCCATGAACCATGAGCCAACAGTTGAACTAATGATGGGCCCATTAAACAAGCCACAGGTGAGTGGAACGACAAATTGAATTCCTATGATGTCATTGTTAATAACCGTGTAAACCTTTATCACAAATACTTGCATTGTGTGTCATGTGAAGTCAATTCCATAAGGACATAGGAAGTCTGTTGAGTAATCAGAGCCATTGGCAATAACACAATCGCAGATGATCAACACTGTTATCTGTGTCAGAATCATTCAATTTTATTGGGAATTACTAGAGCTCATGGAATAGGAGATGAATATTACAGAGTTATGATTAGTCAGATGGAAAATGTGCAGCTATCAAAATGCAGTTTTCACCATAAACAGATGAATCTGACAGAAATGTCCAGAAAACAGCAGTAAAAACACCAGAATGAGATGTGTGAAATGAGTGGACATTGTAAAAGAAAACTAATAAATGGCTTGATCCTGCAATCCTCACAAGGCAAAAAGGCTAAATGACTCACAAGAGTGTAGTTAAAAATATTAAAGAGTTGTAGCTTGGCACGGTGGCTGTCAAGGGTTCTGTACTTAGTCAATAAATAAACACAAAATATGAATAATAATTTGCATTTGCTATGCTGGTCACCTACATTATTGAGGGCTGTTTTTTTTATATATAAATATATTTAAATATCCTATATTTAATACACAACGAATGTGCTGAAAAACTCTCAGCAAGGTCAAAAGAAAGGAAATGAAAAGCCTACCTGTGTCTGTGAGTCAGCACTGACGGAATAATCCAAACTTGTTTCCCTGTTTGTGTCTCATCCTGGCCATGTCCCGTAGTTACGCCAAAGCAGAATGACATCAGGCTGGGAAAATAAGACAAAGTTGTTAAGGTGTTGTAACTACCTGCAAGTGAGACACACCCAGGAAAACCATGTATGTCCACACACAGACCTTCCCAGAGGGAGGAACTCTGGGATTTCATACTGAAGTGTCTAAACTTGTAACTAGAGTCTGTGGGGACGCTGTGTTTTCTGTCCAGCTGCTGTGTGAGGTCTTTACCGTCTTCATCGTTATTAACCATGTGGTTAAAACATTGCACATAGAAAAAAAAGAAAAATAATATTTCCGGGACAGGACTTGGCACAAACCTTTGACACACATTCACTATCAGCTTCTAATGGATCGGCCTTTACTTTTGGTTTCTTTGTTGAACTGCATGACATAATATGAACTGGTTATATGAACTGGTTAAAGATTGACCCAACCAACCAAAGCAGGGTTGTCATACCCAAATTCACACTGGGCCACAGTTATAAATAAAAAGTTTAGGAACAAACATTTATTGAAAAACTGATGACAAATGGACATGTTTTAAATAAAGAAGGATAAACAGATTCAAAGATATATGGACAAACAGACAGATAGATAAATCAATAGATAGCGATAGTTTCATTCTGAAGAAAGACGTGCAGCCCCATCTAGAGGTTGGAGTGAGCTAGTGGCCTTACTTTGTAAACACAAGACAGCCCTTTGAATAGCAGAACCTTATATAACATAGTCACTATATTTGCTTTTGTCTGCTTCCACTTTACAATAACTAGAATGACTAAGGTTCAATGTCAGTAGATGGCGTCAAAGACCAAATCAAAATATACGAGTTCAACAACACTGATGCTGTTTTGTTTTTTGTTCTTTTGTCTATTTACTTCTTTAAAATTATATATAATTATTTTTTGGTGTGACACGTTAGCTCTGATCAAATAATCATAAAGCCTTTATACTTTTGTAATTATTGACTAATATTGTCCCACAGCTCTGTTATCTGTAATACGTAATATGAGCCGTGAAATATTTTCCATTTCAAACAAGGAACAAACCAATATAAAATGTGGACAGATTCACAAATCAATAATAACACTGATCTTACCCCTACATCTGTCTGTAAAGCCACTTTTTCCACCCGCAGCTATTCTGAGGATTTGGTCTATTTTGAAACTTTTTGTGAGAGATTAACGGTCCAGCTTTTACATCTTTGAGATACATCACACCCCCACAGGCAGTTTAATATGGACAAAGATTCAGAATCTGTGAGCGGCCAAGGACAAACTGGAACACTGATGATTCACTGCCGGGGATTGCATTTGATAAAGTTAAGATAGATGGCTGACTGGTTTTTGCCTTTGTGTTGGGGCCGAAAATCTAATTTCTGTGAGAATCTGATCTTCGAATGTGGGTGTTTACCTTAAGGAAAAGCTTTATTTGGGTTAGAGTTGGTGTCCTGGAGCACATTTGGTAGACATTTTAAATGATTGGTAGTTGGAAGATTAATATTTTTATTTATTTGATTCAACATCTTCACAGTACATTGCATCGAATGCTTGGAAATATAATTTATAACCGTTAAAAACGGTTATAAATGTATTTTGTGTCAAACGGTTAGCAGTTTGGGCCCATTGGTTTGTATGACAAGAACTTAGAACATTATATTTCCAATAACCATATGAAAATAAGTATGAAAACCTAAAGATCAATGTTTACCCACTGGTGGCCAGTTTATTTTTTCCAATTCCAAAATTGTGGAAATTGAAGCAAAAATATCACATAATATCCATTTTGACTGGAAAGACTGGAGACTGGAAAACCAAACACACATTAAGCAGAAAAACTTAAATCTTTATCAGTACTCACAACTTTTTTTGACTGTTCCAAAATTTTCTAGCCCTTGTTGACCTCTGCTGTACAGACTGAATTGTAGAAGGTATGAAATAAACCGAGGAAGATCAAGAACGAAGAAGTGGCCTGAATAAAAATAAACCTGTAATAAAGATAAACCTGTTACAATTGACTGAAGCCCAAATCAGCAGCTGGCAGCTGCAGCCTCGGCAACAATTTTCTTTTATGCACAGCTAACCACTTGGCACACTGTGCACGCCACACAGCAGCTCCACGACTCTGCAAGTTAAGAGGCCTTAAATGCGTCTTTTTTCTCTCTCCGCCACAGGGTTATGCTGATTGCTTTTATGCTGATCCTAACAGCTTTTGCAGCTTTATGATTGGCAGAATCACCTGCAGCCACTCACTGTCCAGCAGATCCCAGCTGTTGGGGATGAAATCATGAGAAAAAAAACAGTAAAAATGCAGCCTTTTGTGCTTTACAGGACATTGCACCAAAGCTTATATGATTAATATGTTTCCACTCACTGGTTCTATAATTATGAGTTACTATATATGCCTACTGAATTTCAATAAT
The DNA here is from genome assembly GCA_016785265.1 of Paraplagusia blochii. NCBI lineage: Eukaryota > Metazoa > Chordata > Actinopteri > Pleuronectiformes > Cynoglossidae > Paraplagusia > Paraplagusia blochii. The sequence goes on from JAFBJS010026148.1 coordinate 18,759, forward strand.
GCAACTTGGAAGCAATTTTGGGCATGGTTTTAAAACCTCAATAGTGTAAGCCATGCTGCAGTTAGAATATATATGAGAATCACTATTGATTTTACCTCTGATTATGAAATCCTAATAACACAAAGCCTGGGTTTCATGAAATGATGCGAGCTCTATAAAGAGTTTATGGGAAAAATGTCTGCATATAAAAGTGAAAATCCCTAGATGGCAGCACTGCAGCTTAAAAATAATAATGCTTTTACTGCATTTACTTGCAATGTTTTATTTATTTATGTATATTAGAATTCTCTCATTCTTTTAACGCTGTTTAGTTTTCAAAGAACTATAAAAGTAAACATGCTGCATACAGAGAGTGAGAGTTGATCAAATAATAACCATTGATTTTCATCTGTTTATCTGTTGTCCGGTCTCAGGGACAGCAATCTCCACCTCTGCACCTCACTGTGAGGTGAAGGTGGTGACCCCACTGGGAGTTAGGCGGGTTGGGATGGTGCTATGCTCAGAGCCCCTCAGTAGCAACCTGGCAGCATGTGGAGTCTAACCTATAGCCTTGTGGACCCCAGTCTGCTTCCTTTACCACTAGGCCACTGCTGCTACCATAAAGAATATATATATATATATATATTTATGCTGAATAAGTTATACTGTTTGACTTCCTTCGTTTTTTTTTTCTTAAATACTGGAGAAAGTGACAGATGTTATGCAGTAGAAATAGAAATCACGGCCGAAACACAGATTGTCAACAGATGGATATTTCAACAAACATTAGATTTTAATTAAAATGTTTTTATTGGTTTGTTAACGTCAAGTGTCTATTTTGAATGCAAATTGTTATATTCCCTGCACTTCTTATGTCTTACTACTATGGTTGTCTATTATCATCAGATATTCGTTGTGTCATTACATATTAACTGTCACATTTGTTGATAATTGGCATTTATATGTTTATGGCATTTTTCGTTCGTTTGCCTATAATGAGTTTTGTTATCCAGCAGAGGGCGTCCGTGCACCTCCAGCCGCCTCCTCAGACTGCTCTTTGTGGAACATACTTCACCTATAGGTCCTCCACCTTTCACCATAGAAAATAAGCGACGCATACCACGGACGACTACTGTGGGGGCCGAGGCTGCCGCAGCAGCGGTGTGTTTTATTCTACTGCTGTTTTTAGTAGGGTGATCAAGAAAATAAATTAGTCATATATATAGCCTGAAATCACCTTCTATCACGTCCAGTTAATTAAAACCTAAATAAAATGTGTGTTGGTTGGAGATTATAAATAAAAGCATGGGGTAAAAGGAATTTGAGGACATTGTGATTCACACCACTGCACACGACAAAATGCGACCAATCCATTTAACTCATCACTAAACTGAACCGTGGGCAGCCTTGAGTGCCCAGGAGCGGTGAGTGGGGACAGTGCCATGCTCAGTGGAACTCAGTGATAACCTGGCAGTTGATGGAATCACACCTGAAACCTTTCATCAACCACTAAGCCTCCAATTCCCCAAACCAAATAACGATAAATAATGAAAAAACAGAGCTAAGCAAAACAAAACACACACATCGATATTGCAAGATATTGCACATGATGAAGCAGGGTGGGCCTCCAAGGGGTTGTTACATTTATTCCAGGTTTTTTTTTTTTTTTTTTTTTTTGCCATCAACATCACTGCGACAGTGGAAATAGAACTACTGAGAAAGACCTTGTTCCGTGTGAAATTATGTTTTCCTCGTTTACCAAGTGGCCTGACAGCAGCCTTATATGGCTTCCACATAATACAGTATGTAGGCGTTTTTATATGCAGAATACATTCACTCTCCAGGATGGAGGTGCAGCTCATGCAGTGAATGTGTGTCTACGGCACTGAAGGAAATCAGCAGTGAGTGACCAGTATTGTAGTGACTTGGATTAAGGCCTGAATGTCCTCTTGAAGAGAGTGAGGTACAGTAAACGCTGAGCTCAGCCAAAGGCTAGTCTAAAGAGTAGAAAATCACCATCATGGATTTTAATATATATGGCTGTAAAAATCCCTCAAAATTCACCAGTTTCAAAGAAAACTGAAAAAGTCCCATGAAGACAGTGAGTCAACTTTGGTGACATTAAGTTGGAACCTCTGCTGCTTTTCAAAGATCTGCTCTGTCACTTCCCAGTGTCCTTGTACAGTTTTTTTTGGAACATGATGTAGATCAATGTGATGTTTGGACACGAGCTGCGACAGCAGGTTTGAGGCTGCAGTGAGAGACTGTACAAAGTCTGACAGGATGGTCCTGTAGGTTTGTTTACGGGTCAGCCTTGAAAAGGATATTTAAACACATTTTTCTACCGCTTTCCATCAGATTTATTGCTTTTATTGAAAGTGCAGTGTGTGTCAGCGGTACTATTTGTGCAACCATAAATTGAACAGATTTGTTCCTTATCTTTCCCTTTCAGCGGTTCTTATTACCCATCATTTGCCTGAAAAACCACCTGTGAAACTACACGTTAACAGACAAGTGTGAAGCTAAGCAAGTTTACTCTCTACAATAATGTTCTATAAAATCCATAACACGCTGTCTCTATTTTTCCACTTCTGTGGTCTCATGCAGCCTTGTGGCGCTTAATTTTGCGAGTCTCCTTCTGTTCGAGGTGATATTTACTTTGCAAGTCTGACATTTTCTGTAAACATATTGCTGTATTTAAACGTTTATGTAAATAAAAAAGCAGTTTACTTTAGTACTAGTGTACTGGTACATTTTGCTATGTAAGAAAATGATTTAAAAAATGTAAACCTTTAGCGTCTTCATTCTAGAAAAGTCAATCAGTACCTACCTAATCACGTTTAACCAAAGTAAATTACTCTTTCAATTCAATGGTCAATTCAAATAGTGCAATTTTTGCCACGTGGATGTCAATAAGGTGTCCCCCCTAACTGGGATTTGAACTATCTCAGGAGAACCCTAGAGTTTCATACCAAAACAGATACATTGCTTTAGAGCCAAAGTGAAAGCCCCACAGCTGCCACACAAATCACACTGCACCACACCATACCTTCCTGCAGGTGGTGAGCCCACACTAAGTCAACCACTCTAACCTGAATTCTGCAGGAACCTATATATCTATATTTTTGGGGAGTGAAGACTACCATGATTAAAATACACATTTTAATGCATGAACACAAAGATGTACTGCATATACAGTTATTCAAATTATTGTTGCACTAGTACACCGTCTCTACTCACAGCATTTGCAAGCACTGCAAGAGAATAAACCATCTCATGTGCCTTCTGTGTCAGTAATAATGTGTGTTTTACATTTTTGAATAATTTCTTGTTAATATTAATTACTACTACTACTAATTACTGTCATATTTACAAAGGAAAATTTGTCCCAATTAATCAAAAGTATAAATTATTACTTCAAGGTAATTTGATTGAGTATCTAAACCAAATGACAGCCCTAGTTTGCATTCTTGATTGATTATTTGGGACAGAAAAAAAATAGGCGCATGTTTTTTTTCTTCCACTACATTTCTGAGCATCACATTAAAAATGAGGAATATTTATATGAGTGGGAAGTGAAGTGGTCTGAGTTCATTGTGTGGAGTGACAGCTCTCACCCTAGGAGGCAGGTGGAGGTTGGAGAATAAGAGGAACCCAAGTTTTCTGTTCTTTAAAATATTCAAGGAAAAAGAAAATCAGAATGAACCAACCACTTGGTCTTAACTACACCCAGGGTGTCTGTGAGGGTTTATTTTAAATATATGTGCGCAGCTGTGCTGCCGGGGCCAAAGGCTCTGAGCTCGACATTTTCTGGATTGAGTATCTTTTTGGCTCAGACTGCTCTGTGCTTTTAGCTGTCAGGTCTGAATTGGAACTCTAATCAAATCTGACATCAAAGTCCTGGCCTGATGTTGCTGCTTTGAGGTTAACATTTAATAGTAATCCCGTCAGTCACACGCACAAATGATTTATAGGATGTACACCAGCCTCACCCTGTGGTTCAAATGTACATTTTACTTCAATTTCGACTTTAAACTATCAGGTTCGTAGAAAACAAATCTCATCTCAAAAGAGAGAAAACAGTCTCTCAGTAAACAAACAGCCAAACATCTGTATATATTTTTTCCTAATGAGCACAGTAAAGCATTTTTTGTTACATAAACAAATTTCATCAACTTCAATGTGTAAATTACTTCATGCTAACAAATGAAAAGGCACAATTTGAATATAAAAAACAGCCCTATTTCAGTTTATTTAGAGAAGGTCTGACGCTACAGATCCTTTCAAGACACACTGAGCTGAGAGCAAATGCACTGAGTCCAATAGGTTTATTGTAGTATCTGCCTTTGCTCTATTGGTGCTGTGATTAAATGTAATTCACACAGTCTTGAACACAGGGCGGACATAACAAACAAAATAAATAAATCCAGAAAAAAAAATCTTGCTATAAAAACACAGGAGTCTAAACATCTCCTCATCATTCTCTGGCTTTTAGGAAAAAGAGGGAGTGATGCAAATGCTGAGTCATCCCGACTGAGAAGTGAAGGCAGAGCTGACTACTGTTAGCTCCTCTCTGGTGACCACAAGTAACACACACTAGTGGAGCAACATTCAATCATGTGTAACTGAACAATTGCCCCGTAGGCATTGGGATTGCGTATAGTAGGATTAGAAAGAAGCAAAATAAGGGACAGTTGAAGGGAAGCAATCTAAGAAAAAAGAAAATCATGGTTTATATCCATGAGATATTGAAGAATCTACTCATCTCTAGGTCATGTTATCCAAAGAGTTTTTTTAATTTGAAAGGGAAAAATTTTCCTATGCATTTTATTAATCACCTTTAGGTTTGAATCCAGCTGGTGGATTCAAATGAAGTTTTGTTCCTTAATCACTAGGCCACCACTGGCCCAATCAGATATGGCACAACATTAATACACTAGTCGTCAATATTTTACAGATACCAGTAGTTTTTCAGAAGCCACAGTGTGTGTCCACTGTAGTGTTCAAAGGTATTCAGCTAGGATGTTTGAGACTGGAGTAACTTCAACTCCAGTGCCTCTCTGTGTGGCTGAATCACACACACTGAAGTAGAACAACACAGTTGATTATGCAGGTTGAGGGAGTGACAGGATGGAGGAGCTCCTGACATGATGTAGAAACCTCACTGCCTCTGCCTCCACCTCTCCAGGGTGAGACAGAAAAAAATATATAGTTTTGAGGCTTGAGCAAAAGTAACAGGATGAAATGTCAACTGGAATATACAGTATTCTTGTTGGAAGCCTTGTTCCAAAAGTTGGCAGAGTCTCTATTCTTGCTGTTATCCACTTCAGAAGATTCATGAAGAATATGCTAGAATATATAGGTGTAAAAGTAACACTGGATTAAATATTATAGGGCAGGAGTTATTATACAATTATTGCATTAATTTATTTTATATCACCTCACCTCGAAATTGTGAAATTTAAGTCTGTGTGATAGTTTTCCTCATCCTGACATTCCTTTATTCGTTGATCAGTGGGTTTTAAAACACTTGAGTAAATTAGGAATGCAGAATACTTTTTATATGACTATTTTTTTATTGGATTGCATTACTTTCTTGCACGCCACTGTATACACTAATGCGTGTCAAGTTAATTATTGTACAGACAGTATTACAACATGAAAATAATTAGGTCTGACTGTCAATCATGTAGTGGTGCTCCAGTTTGGGAAAACAACAACGGAAAGTCGTACATTTGTCCTTCTTACTCCACAAAACCACAACATCCTATTTAGAACCAAACTTTTAAGTCAAGTAACAACAATAACAACAACAACAACAACAGGCACTAAAAGTTAACTTAAAAGACAAAACACACAAGCAAGAGTGTGCACATACACACACACACACTGGTGCTTGGTTCAGCAGATTCACTTATTCCCACTCAGTCTCCTCAGGGCTGCTTGTACTAGTACATGTAGTATTTTCTGAGTTTCTCTGGTGAGAGTTTCAGTTGGAGTTGTGACTGTAGAGTTTTTTAAGCCCTTCTTTTTTTTCGTATTTTTTTTCAACCCCAACTTATTTAGTGTTGTTTGAGAAACACCAGTCCCCTCCATGCACCCTGACAAGGAACCACATACCACCAATGGTCCACATCCCACAGCTTGAAAAAAAAACTATCTAGGAATCGGCTTACTTTAATAACCTGAGATTTGAACAGCGTCTTCTTGTGAACCAGGGGTCTTTTGGCAAAATGTGTTTGATCTTATTAACTACTGTAGATCTTATTCATGTCAGGTCAACTACAGTTGACCTGACATCAACACTAAAGAAAACAAAAACCTGTTTACTTCCAAAAAGAGTTTAGTGTCAGCAACTGGACTTCTTCTTGGAGTTGAAAGACGTTTCTTGCCTCAACTGAGGAACTTCATCAGTTTCTGGTTGATGTCAGAGGGAACTCTAGTAGTTCTACGCCTCACATCTGAACATGTGAGAAAACTGAACTTCAAGAAAACTGCTCATTAACATCAGGAGCAGTTTCTGTCTAAAAGGTGTGACCAAAATAACTCTGACTTGATAAAGTTCCTCAGTTGAGGAATGAAATTCTTGGAGTCTTCCAACTCCAAGAAGAAGTCAAATTGCTGACAACTAAACCTTTTTGGATATCATGACCTGGATGAATGAGAATCTGACAACTTGTTTACTTGGAGCTTGTTTCTACTGTTACAGAAGGATTTCAGTGTATTCATCAATGTTTTATCCAACTATTACAGTTTACATGCCCCTAACTGCTGCTAGCTCAGAGACACAGAGTTAAGGAAATGTTAAATGCCTTATTTCCTGTTGTCGTTCTTGTTTTTTTAATTTACACCTCATTTCCTTCATCATAGCCATAATTAATGACTGGTAGTTAACAGCTGCCTCTTTGTTAGGACTGATTGAACAGAGGTTTAATTTGCGCCGTCACATTATAAAGTGCAGAATGATTAATTTCTGCTGTGATTTTAACACATCTGCAGTTGCAGCAGCATAAAAAATTAATATGTTGAGTTGCTCCCTTTTCTTATGGTGTGAGGAGATGTTGACAGTGTGCCTCGTGGTTACAGAGTTTAGTGTTGGAGAAATGAGAAATTCTGACTTGAAAAAGTTTGCTGGAGTCTTCTTCACTTTACCAACTATTGGTTAAGGAGCAAACAAGAGGTCAAAACAATACTTTAGGGCTGCATGACATTTAAGTAAAGTGTGTTTATTTTATCAATTTATTAATCAAATGGTCGCTTCATTTAGTCCTCGTCAATTATCTATAAATGTGCTTGAGTGTTACCTTAAATGACGCTGTTTTGGTAAAAATACCAGCAAGACTTGCAAGATTTGACTGATATGGTGGCTGTATGTTCCCAGACATATTACTTTTTGTTCTTTGTTTGTTTGTCTCTAAAGTAAGGATATTCGCCATTAAATTGGTATCTGTAAAACAGAAAACAATTTCTGGTGAGTTAAAAAAAAAAGGAATTGGTACTCTAATTTACTCTGTAGCAAAAGGCTACTGCATATTTGTTAAATGGAAAAAATAGTTGAACTGAACAAAACCAACCCAAAACAACTGATAACAACAAGCTTAAAATTAACAATTACCAGAACACATAATGTCACTAGAAGAGAGAGCTATATGTTACATAGGGTTCTTTAATTTGGAGTTGTAGCAGACTCGTTCACTGCTGCTTGATCAGAGCTTGTGGATAATCTAAGCACTAACGAGTTTTGATGTTTCCTGTTGTGAAAAATAAGAAAATGTTGCCAAGTAAAGCACTAATTAATCATGTTTGTGATGTGCAACTTTGAACTAGCTGTAAAGCTCACAGTACTGATGACTGGCATCAGTAGGAACCTAGAACCCCTGAGGAAAGTTGGCAAAGACGAGGGACTGTATGCAGCCTGATTATCTGCCGCCCACAGACTTGATAAGCATTCTAAAATACAAGTGTAGTACAAGACTGCTAATGTAAGCTGAAGTGCCTTGATCTTCTACACTCAGAGGATACTGAAGAGTGAGGAGAGGAGTACTATGTAAAATATGATTAAAAAAGAGAAAGACTTCTTCAAAGAGCTCTGAAGGTCTATAAATACCTAAACAGTTCATTTTTGCGTCCATATTTTAACATTCAGACCTTTCCTAAATACCAAGTTTCAGAGTAGTGGGAAGGAAAGTGTTGAAGTGCGTAATTTTCACCACTCAGACCAAGACTTGACTACCTGCCAGAGTTCAGCTTTAAGCCGTCACAAAAATCAATCACAAGTGGTACTAAGAATCAAATCAGACTCTAACTCAGAAGAACCTATGACTCGTATAGCTGTAGATCTTCAATCACCTGACACTCCAGTTGACACCAAACTCCACACTATTAAGTGTTCAACACTTCAGCTACTTAAGGCGCTCCTAGTCATTTTTGACAGCCAGCTTCTACGTAGAACCATCACACAGTTTCCGTTAACATGTCAAAACCCAAGAAAACTCCTGCCCTGCTGACTCACTGCTGTCATCAGTGAACTGAACGGTGACGTGACCGGACGGGTCACCTCACATCACTGGAGCGTTTGTTCCCTCTGTCTATCCTCAGGGATCGAGAGGCGAGTGTGTGTGTGTTAGGAATTTTAAATCAATGTCACCGGGTTGTCTCTGCTGCTGTCCTTGATGACATTACTTTCATATGAAGTGGCTGAAAATGTTTCTTTTTTTTGCACATAGACACATAGTGTCAGCTAAGAAGAAGGGAAAAGATTTACATGACGGTTGTGAGACCAACCATGATGTATGGTTTAGAGCAGTGCTTCTCAATTATTTTCTGTTACCCCCTAGCAAGAAGAAAACAATTCACACACCCCACCACCCACCCTCCGCCGCAACTATAAATAATAGTATTTGTCTATAAAATAGTTATAGGTACACCTCTGCATAACATCGTATCCTTGCAAAGAAAACAAAAAGAAAGAGATATAGTTCAACTTACAAAGATGTGCAATGACCCCAGGGTCACACGCGCCACCCTGTAGTAGGGGGCCTGTCGTACTATTTGAGAAGCACTGGTTTAGAGAGACTAGGGATGGGCAAAAGACAGGAGTCAGAGTTGGAGGTGGAGGAATTAAAGATGCTGAGGTTCTCTTTAGGAGAGGATGGACAAGATCAGGAATGAGGAATAGAGGGACAACACAGACAAGAAGGTTTGAGGAAAAAGCTAGAGAAGCTAGATTAAGATGGTTTGTACATGTCCAGTGGAGGGACAGTGAGTACATTGGTAGATGAATGCTAGTGATGGATCTACCAGGTAGGATTTAGAGTTTAGGATACAGAGGACAGGGGGAGATGGAAATTGTTGATTCGCTGTGGCAATCCCTGAAAAAGGTGACAAGCCAAAAGGAAAATAATAATAATGATATTAAAAAATGTGCGTAGAAAAGCTTGTCCTCTCTCTGTGTTGATGCCCCTGGTGGTTTCTCTGCAGGGCATAGTCATTGCTGAGCTGCCAAATATCAGATCTGTCCACACGATATAGGATCTTAACCCCTTTGAACACCAGTGAAGCAATTCCTTTTCAGTTACCTGTTAAAGCTGTCAGACATAATAATGAAGAGCTTCATCTGTGAACAGAAGCAGAGAACAGACAATAAAATGAAATAAAAAAGGAGTTCTGTGAGCTGAAAGTGAATTATCTGTCTATGATCGTGGAAATAATGTTGAACTTGAGTCAGGCTGCTCCAGAATATGAGATCATTTTGGCCTCTGAGAGTAAGCTGCTGTGGTCACACTTTTCAAGCCAGTGGAATTTCATTAGCTGTCACCCACGGAGCAGGGTTTCTTCCCCCCCTCCAGATCATATAAATTTAATATATAGTCTCTTTTCACTGTAGTCTTTTTATTGGATCGTATATTGTAGCACTGAAAAAGGAAAATGCATTATTCTTACAGAATAGCCGAGTATAAAAATGTGTCTTTTCAAAATTCCGCTGCACAGATCTTCACAAGTGGAAAAGCACACTGACAAGGTCAGCCTGCTACTACTTCATTTCCACAGGCTCAACTGTATGTAGCTTCACTTCTTAATGGCTATCATTTCAAGCTCTCTTGACCTTCACCATTGCATCTCTTAGACCTGCAGCTTTGACTAGGAATGAAGACTTGCTGTTTGTGCTTTAACAAGAACTGTAAATTATTACAAATATCCTTCCCTTTCCAACCACACTGTCAATTAATTAACCGTATCTTTTTATCAATCAATATTGAGACAATGAATTAATTAGATTATTTTGGATTTACAGCATTCAAGGTCAGATAATAATATTCATAATATTCATAATATTAATAATAATGACTTAGATAGCACTTGTGGAGACTGCGGCCCCACAACCCCGTAAAGTATAAGTAGGTGAAAATGAATGAATGAATGGTTAATGATAAAAAAAGGGAAAAAAAAAGAATAAAATTAAATACATGTAACAAGGTTTTATCCAAAATTATAATAAAAGCTTTGAATTGACTCAAGTATTTGATTACCAATTAGCTCCCAGGTTTACATTCCGTTTTTTGCTCTTCTGTTTTTTTATCTTTTGTGATAGTGTAAATGGTTAACCAAGACAATATGTACAGAATAAATCTTACGCGCATGACTTATAACAATAAAACCAATTAAACTAAGCTGTCACTGCAACTTGTGTGACACTGTGTTTTTACCACTATCATGTGGATTGTACGCATAGAATCACCTGTAAAAATAATACATACAGAAGAATACTGAATACCTTATTACCTCATCAGCTTGAGGCAATTACGATGTCATGCTACATTTACAGTACTAACACTGATAGCTACCAGTGTATGAAAACCAGCACAGTGAGGATAAATTAATAGTATCCCATGGGCTTAAGTGTTTCCACCTCCTGCAGGTATTTCCCTAATTTATGTCTGTTAGAGCTATGCCATCTTCTAAACAGACAATGGCGATACCTCAAACCACTTCTGCTTTGACGCCACACTGTAAACACTCCAATTAGGGAGGGTGTGTGTGATGTCAAATACATCACCAAGCAACTGCTCTGTAGACCTGGTAAACAGAATTGTTAAGCAACCATTGGGACTTGCTTCTAACAGAACATCACTGTACACAGACCTTTTCCATAGAAGTATGCCAAAAGACGAAACTGCCAAAGAAAAAGACCCTTCACTCTTTTGGAACTAGTTAAATATAGGGTATTTTTCACAGGAACCACAAAACTTCACTAGCTCAGGTTAAATTTATGACTTGGTTAATTTTCTTCAGGCTGGAACAACTTGCCAGAAAAGTAATTGTTAGTGGGGAGCAAGTGATAAATCAAAAAGACTGGTGTGGTTTGTCATTATCTATTAATGCGGTGCCACTCCAGCTCTGGAAAACAGTTGGAATTCACACTTTCTTGCTTCTCCTGGGGCTAATATATTTCCTTCAAAGGATGGAGGTAAAAGTCAGTCCTTGAAACTTTGCACAGCTCTGATTAACTCATCATTTTCCGATCGGTGTGTGAGCTTTGACAACTCTGAAGATAGGATAGCGTTCCAACCTTTAATTAAGCTAAAAGTGCAGCACTTTGGAGATGATAACCAGATGCAGGAACTTCATTTAATAAGCTTGCTAGCAGGTCAAACACAAACTGAGTTTTACTTAAAGGTAACAAACAAAGGGAAAAACAATAAATAAACAGCAAGCACAAGTCAAACTTAAAGGAATCTTAAATTCAGACACAACAAATAGGAACATATATAACCATGGCAGCAGGTAAAAAAGCCTGGTATACAGTACAATAGGATTGTCGCTCCAGTGGCGCAATCGGTTAGCGCGCGGTACTTATATGACAGTATGCAGCAGAGTAATGCCGAGGTTGTGAGTTCAAGCCTCACCTGGAGCAGAATTTTGGATAGTTGGTGGCATAGTGGTTAACCGCTAGACCACTAGGCTGGTATGAATCCCCCTATAGCTGAGGTGCCCTGAGCATGGTATCATCCCACACACTGGGCGCTGGTCACTACATGATGAAATGCATAGGGAAAACTTCCGAGGGATTAATAAAGTTCTAAAAGTAGTAAAATAAAAAACAAATAATAGTGAAAGAGGCTTAAAGAAAGAAAGCTCAACAGACATGACAAAACTATCACAGTTTAAGCGTTGCGGTTGCAAACTCCATAGGACATCACACATATCTTTAATAAACCACACAGCTGCAGACACACAAAATCACCAAGGTCTTATTCCATTCAGAAACGTCAGTAATAGATGGACATTTTCTAACTGAGCATTTTCACAAAATGCCACTCACTAGATTGTAACGAAAACAAAGCACTCAGTTCCAATTACGATTGACTTTTGAATTTACCCCAGTTTGTTGTAAGATTCAAGAATTTCTCTGATTCTCTGTCTGCCTTCTTTAGAGCTAAGACAATCAACCCCAACACTCAAGAGAGAGCCTAAATTTTCTTGTGATTACCACAAAGAGTACTGGCTGATTATTGATGATTTTATCTCCTGCGCCAACACACTTTGTTATTTTGAACTACAACTTTAAGCTGTTAAACCCAAGCCTAAATCCTCTTATTGCCCACACTCTATTTCCTTGAATCTATGCCTGTAGAATTTAGAGCCAGGGTTAAGATTGATCACTCATTTATTAGGAAATGGGAGTTGGAGCTAATCTGTTCTGTTCTTTTAGATATCAATCATCTCATTAATCTTCTCAGTGACTGACCAAAATCCTTAATGTTTTTTTGAATCCAATACCCAAGAATATTTTGAAGATATAATGAAAAGAATTAACTTCAAATATTTAATGATGTGAAGCGATCCATACCAGCCAGACTGCAGTTTCTGTTGAAGTCACAACAGACACTTCTTCTTTATGGGAATGTTTCATTCTGGCAGGTACAGAACTAAGAAGATCTCTTAAGAGGAGAAAATATTACCAGAAGAACGGCCGTTGTACTAATGGATACGAGTTCCTATTATGTCTAGATGTTTGAGAGAATTATGAACAACAATGATAAACAAAGCGTGGTACATCTAATGGAGATATCATCTAATGGAGATATCTCCATATATACATACATACATATATATATACACCTTACAACCCCTGTCAGTATTTTCATTTTCTTTGCAGTTTAAATAAGCTCTCTGTAAATTATCTGTAGGCACCATGACATGCACAAACAACAGTGATACACTGCTCGGTGTTTATGATTACAAACCCCTAAGAACAAAAGGGCCAGCTGCAGCTCATCAACATGGAGCAGGGAGAAGAGACAGTGTTGTTGCTTAACAAAAATAGAAAATAGAGGGCAGTGATGCATATTATTTCATACTGCTCATACACAAAACAAAATGACTTATCTAACCTAATTAGCAAGTAAATTATTTGTTGTATTTTGATACAGAAATATGAGCTGTGGGAAAAAAAAACAAATGAGGGATGAATTATGTAGGAGTTAATAGTGTTGATCACAATCCCATCATAGTAAATGAAAAAGTACGATATCTGAAAATATGAAAGAGTCATTAAAAAGTTATGCTTCATGGAGAAACATTGGCATGCACCTCAGTGTTATTTTAGAGAACACGTGAAAAGTTGCATCCAGAACTTAGATGAATGCTAAGTCCTCAACAATATTGATCCGTCTACAGTTCTTCACATTTCCCTTAGCAACTGTGTCTGTCAGATTGTTGGCTGCAGTCTCACTTACTGCCATGCGATAAGTGAAGTTAGACTGATGCAACCCTAGTGTCTCAGCTGAAGCCAAAGCCTTCCCATAGTACTGAATCCCTCAGTGTGTTCGGTTCTGAGATGTGGAGATTATTGTCAGCACATAAGAAAATTTGGTGAAGACAACTGCATGGCATTTAAAAGAAAAAAACCTTTTGACAGCAGCTCAAATAGTAGGATGGTTGTGTTCAAGGTGCGCAACAATGTGATTTGTATCTTGCAGTACCTTACGTCTACAACTGATGCTGAAGATATTGCTGGAAGCAGAGACACGAAGGATACTGTTAAGTTAAAGCATTTTGGTGCATAGTTTACAGGACAGTCGTGAGACCAGCCATGATGTATGGCTTGGTGACATTAGGAATAGGTAGAAGACAGGAGGCAGAGCTGGAGAAGGAGTTAAAGATGCTGAGATTCTCTTTTGGAGAGACAAGAATGGACAGGATCAGGAATGAGGTCATTATAGGGACAACGCAGAAAGGAAGGATTGGAGAAAAAGCTAGAAAAGCTAAATTGAGATGGTTTGGAGATGTTCAGAGGAGGGACAGTGGATACATTGGTATAATTAGCAGGTAGTGGTTTTATTGGTATACCTACGAGGTAGGACACGAAGATTAGACCAAAGAGGAGATATATGGATGCAGTGAGGAAGGACATGGAAGTAGTTGGAGTTAGAGTTGAGGATACAGGGGCGACAGTAGAGATGGAAATTGTTGGCTCGCTGTGGCAACCCCTGACAAAGACCAGAAGTACAGAAAAAAAAACAGGATTTACACTGAGTTTGCATTTAAAAAGTAAAATAACAATAGAATAACTTCCTGAAGAATGAATCCTGGCAGTGCCATAAGGAGGTGAGAGCAAAGTACTCACCTAATGCAATAGTACATGAATTATTGATCTTCTCAAAAAACTTCTAGCTGTGCTAATTCAAAAAGAACCGTACAATTCATAAATTGAGGAAGTAGGATTTTATTTTGTGTACCTAGCTTCACTGTGCGCACTGAGTCAGTGTAGTTGCAATGCAAACTAATAACCGTCTAGCTCACAGAGAGGAAATACAAACTGGAAGCTTTCTAAAAAAAGAAGCTGCACACTGCATCACTGCTTCAACAAACCCCTTTTTCACAGTACGGATGCGACATGTCTGATTCATTGGTATTACAAATAACAAAGAAAGAAGAAAAATCTGACATTTAAATGTAGAGCTGGTGACCTCTGTGAAGATAAATAGCATAAAATATTCCTCTGCCACAAAGCATACCAGATCAGATCACAATAACAAATTCTAAGTAAAACAAGATTTTTACTTACAGTATAAAAACAGCAGTGTGTCTGCATTATTATGAATCTAATCTTAATAGCGCCTCTTCCTTTCAATAAAGGACTTTAATGTGTCTGTAGGCTTCTACGCCCCAGGATATCCAATCCACGTTTTTGTTTACTACCACTTTATAACGATGACTTGGAAGTTTCATGGAGAACATCCTTCAGTTTTTTGTTTGAATTGATCTCTGCAGCCTAGGCCCTTTCACATCACCCCAATTTGTGGAGTCATTGTTTAACAGAAAACATAATAAACATAGTTAACTGTGGAAACTGATTCAATGTGACCTCAATGAAAAGTCAAACAAGTAATGACTGTCCATGATACTATCCTTGCTCTACACAGCACTCCCAGCTCCCTATATCCACAAGCATAGAGTGTGGTAGCAAACAATGCACCAAATCCACAACCTCTCAGAACTGTACAATAGATGGATCAATTACCTATCATGCCACCAAATATGGTCTTGTATAGCAAGAAGGTACTACCCTTCAGAAATTAGGTTTGTAGATGTCTTAGTTTTTCAGTCTAATCTTTAGTAACTTAATAGTTGTTAATGTTTCACCATGACAACCCAATAATCTTCACAAATTAAAATTGTGTACGATACAAAAACTCTTACGGAAAATGTGATTGTACAGTAATTGCTTTTCTCCTCTATCTAAAGCAGAAGTGACTTCAACAACTATAATTATAGATGCATTATAGTTGTAATGGTGGCCTTTTATTGGTGCTTCACAGAGCCTTAATGAATAAAATCTGACGTCAAAGCACTTATGCACATAAGTAAATAGGTTTAAATGGAAAACTACAAATGCAAAACTGCACCTCTCAACATTTATAATATTGGATCTTCGAAAGTTGGAGGGCATTTTAGTGTATAGCCAAGTCAAATCAGAGACTTGAGACAATATAAAAAAACTTAAAGTGAAATAAAATATAATTAGTTCTGTTGAAATTCTCATGTATTGACATAGTAGGGGAGTCTGTGTGTATGAGAGAATCTAGATGTGCTGAAATATTTACTCAACATTTTGGTTATCAAGCTTCTTCACATTGTCATTTTTCTCTTTTTAATTATATTATACTGTAACAATGTTAAAATCAAATGCTCACATAATCCAATAGAAGCTTCTGACTATTTGAATTATTTGGATGATAATTTGTTTAAACTCATTTCAAAAGCAGAAAAGTAGCCAACGGGGGGACAATGTTAATATCTACTGCTGAATAATTGATGCTAAGTGAGGTTTTGGTGTCACCTTCAGCTCATTAGTCTTCAGCTGTTTCAACTGTAGAGAACTCTTCATTATCACAGGTTATCTTTCTACCCTTACTTTAAAGTCTGGCGCCTGTTGTGTCATTGTTAATGAAGTTTACTTTACTTCCTTTTCTACGCAGGTAGACTTTTAATGAGGGTATTGTTATTGCTACAATCCTTTCAGTTACTTTTGTGTCTGTACCTTCACACAATCATTTAAGTCAGGCTAAAATAAACACGTTGAAATGGAATTATGTAGCATGTTGAGGATAGAAGTGGTAGGTCAGTTGATGTGTTGACTAGCTGTCTGTCTGACTAGTGGTACCATGTCTTAGATTACAAACTACCTGACAGACCCGGATCTTTAAAAGCATAGTAGAAAACTGGTTTACTTGAAATGTTATTGATATATACATACATAAACCAGCCACTAGGGAGCACAAGCCAGTGTTTTTAGTACCAGTCCCAAGCCCAGATAAACGGTGAGAGTTGCATCAAGAAGGGCATCTAGTATAAAAACTTCCAAAACAATGATGCGAAATGAGAAGTAGAAGAAGATATACATACATATATTCACATATATATGTATCTGTGTATGTAAGTATGAAGATATATTTTCATAGACATAGATACATATACATATATACACACATACAGTATATATATCCTATTTATTTATATATGTATATATATATATATCCTTAAAATAATTACTTTACCACACAACTGTTCACATTTATGTTATTGACGAGAATTACATAAATAAGACCAAAATAGTTTTAATTTCCAAACACAAGTGTGAAAAAACTGAAAAAACCCAGACGTGGTTACAAGTCTCAGCCAGAAATAACTTTGGTTAAACTAAAGTCTCTAACGTTAGTTTGGACGTAAAGGCAACAGCGGCACTTTATATGGGTAGCGAACCAGTTAAAACCGGATTAAGCGGCAGCGGGGAAACACACTGAACTCCATAAACACAGCCCCATTACGCTGGAAAACAGAATACCCGTAGGGTGAAGGAGAAGGCGGCCATACCTGTCATGGATCCCAGCTCCGAGCCAGAAATGACGAATGACGTAGAAAGTGCCTGGTGGAGGAACTACCGCTTTTACACTGATGGCCCAATGATTGGAGGAAATCAACAAGAAAACCATAGTAACCAACAAAGTCAGGTAAGAGCGAGAGGAACTAACTGGTACCGCGAAAAAAAACATAATGAAAAGTCAACTCAAAGATAGCTAACTAGCTAACTAGCAAAGTGTTAACAATTTTTAAAAGAAAAAATGAATAAGAAAAAATATTAAGGAATACGAAGGTAAAAACTATTAAATATATTCAACAGAGGTAAAACAGAGTAAGCATATGTTAAAACACAAACATTAGCTTTTCTCTGTTGGTCTTCATACTTTCCCCCCACTCTGTTTCTATTTAGTATTTTTCTCTCTGTGTTTTACAAGAATATTTATGACACTGACCTTTACAGCAGCAAGCTGGAAGTTAAATACACACTGTTCCCCATTGATCTTCCGTGAGCCAGTTATATGATTGTATTAATACAGTATGAGAATAAGGCTGATAGGAAATCATTGCCAGCTGCATGACATACAGGTTTGTTCCACACGCAGAGGTAAATTATTTTAATGTGACTGCATCAAACTTTCAACAGTTTAAATAATTTACCTTGTTTCATTTAGACCTTTTTTTGTATAACGAGTGTCAAACCTGCGGAAGGCAGGCCATTTACGGCCCATGGAACAATATATTCCCTATATTCCCACACCTTAATATGAAAGTTTAACTTTTGGATGGACAGATTTATAGAGGGGTTTCACTACATGTCAACAGTGTCCCAAATGGTCATGTTGGACAAACTCAGTGGTAAACACTGCTCTGAATGTACGTATTCAACTTTGAATGTACGTACTTTCCTTCGTTGCACTATTCACTTTCATCCTGCAGATTTTTCTTGTTCATGGTTGATCACCTCCCTGCAATGATCAATATTTCAGACCACCGTATTAGATGTATTTTCACAGACTTATGTACTGTACTGCAGTGTAACATTGTGTGCTTTATTAGAAAATATATGGTAAGTTTTTATATTTTATAGATTTGCTCACCACATCTCTTGGCAATCCCATAGTTATCAAAACACTTGTCCACAGACTCTTTCTGGTTCATTCTCTACTGTGTTGTTTCTTTTTGTTATTTTTACTTATTTGCAGTTTTAGCCTTTGGTAAAATGACAGCATCTCACAACTTTTTTTGAGTTTGAGAGCCCTGATTTGGACCATCCCAAGAACAACATATTGTTTCTTAAATCCTGGACCTTACTGGTCATGGTTAATTTGGTAAAAAACAAAACAAAACTACAGGACAATTCTGTTTGGATGCAGGGAGAGAGAGGAGATGTGGAGGAAAGGCAGGTGCCAACTGTTCAGGAGTATAATACGTGTAACAGCCTTTGAAAGGAGAATCAGACAAGGATCTTCTACTGTTGTTTACCCACTTGTAAAATAGGTGCCATTTTAGATAGCTAACAATGACCGCTCTACGTAGTCAAATATTGAAAGAGAAGATGCAGGAAGTCTGTCCAGATTTTTGTTTTAGTGCAAGATATTGGAATGATTTAAAGTAATTTTTTTAAGAAATATTTTCTTATATGTTCTTATTTGGCTATATGATTAAACCAATTGTGTTAAAATTCACTAATATCTGGGAAAAACATGGCTACGTGTAGCTGCAGCCCATAAACTGGGTCACACACTGTGTGTCCATGGGTGTGCAGTGTCTAACACAAGGTAAGGTGTTAGGAGTGATTTGTGTCAGAGAGTAAGGGCAGCACTGCAGAGACAGACTGATGTGAGACTGACTGCAGCATCCTTTATTTATGCACATACTTTTATGTCCATGTATTCTCGCTGTCTGTTTTGATTCTTAATTCTTCTGAGATCTTTCTGTGTGACGAGCCAAAAGTTATGAATCAAATTTTGAGAGAGATGTGCCTGAATATTCCCCTTTTTTCATTTCATCCAATATTTCTGGGCCCAAACATCCTTTCTTGTATGGAGTGGCGTCTCGTGAATAATGAAGAAGGGAGGAGGGAAATGAACAAGCACTCTACTATAGCTTTCAGCTTTTATCAGCCTCACATAAATAAAGTCTTCCTCGCCGAGGTTACTGGCGCATCAGCCTTGTCTCCGGAGGAAACCTCACTCCCGGTTTTTTATGGCTTACACATTGAGACAAACATGAGTATAAATTAAATTTTTTTTCAAATAATCACCTGTTATTGGGATTTGAGTTCATATCTCATTTTAATTATTATTGCATAGAAGTGATGTTGACATTGAAACTATAGCGACAGCTGAATGAGGTATTGATTGCACATTTTCAACAGCAGTACCTTTATGGTGACAAATCTGGTCAATACTCTCTAATGATAAACTCTACTTTAAAACTGCATGAACTTTCAGCTGAAAAACAAATTCATTGTTTTGTAGTTTCTAGTACTTTCTGTGGATCAGGACATAATTTTTTGTGGTATAATTAGATATGTGTGTACCGATCACATCTAACTTAAACATAAAGGACACCAAGATGATGATGATGATGATGATGGTGATGGTGACAGAGGAAGGTCAAAGTCACTGTTGTTTTTTTCTTCTCCTTTTTTCACTCCTCGTTGCTTGATGATTAATCAATACCCATTGGTGTGGAGCCAAGTCAGTAAATACACTCGTAATTAGGTTCCCTTTTTTTTCTTCCTTGTAGTGGAAAACATTATCTTTACTTTGAGGCGGAGAAAAATGCTCTTCTAAATTTCCCTGTGGGTCACCATTTCCTGTTTTAATGCTGAATTGCAGAAACATCAGGCCAGTGCTTCACCAAGGGTGTGAAACCCAATAACACACTTACTGTACGCACATGGTCCACTGCTCTTTTGCCGACTCAGTGAGGGAGCATTTAAGGATGGTGTTATTGGAAGTCAGCCTTGGGGCTCTTCCCTCGGTGAAGGTCAAACTGGACGTAGATAGAAGAGTTGCCACTGTAGTCACTATGTAAGGCACGGACACTGACCGCTCTGCTCATTATTGAAACCACGATGGAAGTGGATTCATAGGGTGCAGTTGTAGATGGAGCAATTCATCACATTTGGCCATCGTCAGCACTTATCTACCATTTTGAACAGACTTTCCAGGTTTGATAAGGTTCAATTCAAGAAATGTGTGGCTGTGGTGGCCCGGTGGCTAAGGAAGCAGACTTGTGTCCGCAAGGATTCAGGTTCGAATCCACCAGCTGCCAGGTTGCCACTGAGAATTGCATTGTCTCGACTCACATAACCTCCAGTGGGCTCACCAACCACAGGAAAGCTTACGGTATGGTGCAGTGTGACTTGGGTGACAGTTGTGGAGACTGCTGCTACAGAAACCCAAGCAGATGAAGACAAATTAATGAATTAATTAAAAAAGTGTCAACATTTGCTGCGAGTGAAGATAATTTAGTACAGTTGATCATAAAATTTCCATCTTGTCATCTTCTATGAATGTTTAAAGCATGGAGACAATTAAAGGTGTGAAAAATGAGAAGAAGCCTTAGATGGAAAAACATGGCGTACAATTATTTCACACTCTCTCAGACTGGTTGTTTAAAAACATGATAAATTTATCCCGGCCTTTTTCATACGTGGAGTGAATAACAAAATAGGGAAGGTTTCTGAGGTGGATATTTGAACATTAAACTGTGATGTCTAGAACAAATTGTAATTTAATTTTTTTCCCTCTACAACAAATAATTTTTCTTATTTTTATTTTTTCCACTACAAAATGGAAAAGGCAAAATGAAAAAGGTTAATATGTTTTTTATAAAAAGTAAAATCTGAAGTTTAGCTAAAATATACCAATTTGTAATAATCTTATTTCAAGTGGCCTCACTGTGTATAGTACGGTAAGATTTGGGTGGCAATTGTTAAGACTGCTGGCCCTGTTAAAAATCACATTGACAGTGATGGTTCAGTAGCACAAAAAATGTATCTCTAGTAAAAAGACCAAAAATGGATCATATCTGTATAATTAACAGCTCAGCAAATCACCTGCTCTTATTAAGGACATTAATTTTAATGTCTCATACAGAGTTATAATAACATTTAACACTATTTGTCTCTGATGTGTATTTACTGTGTACATTGGTAGCTTTGTGTTTAACCTTCAGAATCCTTGGTTGCACTGCACTAAAAATGTCTGCAGGTCCTTACTGGATGTAAATTTGATTTGCTAAGTGCTGTGCAGTTAACAAATCTAATTCTTTTCTCATTTTGTCAGTCACCTTTACCTTTTCCTGACTTGGGGGAACAGTAGTTTATTCTCCTAATAAATTTAAATGACACCTCAGCAACAATGTTTTCATTTTTCTGCATTGCTTGTTGTCATGAAAACTCAACAGAAAGCCTGTCTTGTCAAGCAGTTGAGGCAAAAACTTTGAGCTATTTATACATGGGGTAAATATTATTGTGTTATGCGATAAACTTTTAGTAGCACACATTTAACGCAGGCAGTCTGTTAACCTAGAGTCTGTAAATGCTCACCACCACCATTGACTTAAGTAGATACTACACAAGGCATGTGCAAACTAAGGCCCAGGGGCTGGAAGCGGCCCATTTAGCTTTGTAATCCTGATCTCAACAATGCTATTTTCAATCCAACTATATAGGCTATTTAGTCTTGAAAGCCTAAATTTCATGCTCCTGTGGTCAAAGACTGGGAAACAGTTAAATATGGAGCTAGGATGACTGCTCCACGAGTCCCAGGGACTTCCCGAAGCACCTTTATCTAAATGTTCCTGCAGATTGAAGTGATGATGGACTGTGTGCTCTAAAGCCTGGCAGTTCAGCTCCTGTAATGACTCAGTAGAAGTCCCTGAGGATTTGTGAAGGGCTGTGGTGAGAATGAAATTTCACTCTCTCCACTAGTGGACCACAGATGGTCAGTGAATGTCTGACTTCACGGTGCTGTCATTTGGTTGAACCAAAAACACCTTTTCTAATGCTAAATTTGACATTAATGTTTTACCTCGCTGACGATTATTAGATTTTACAACTAAAGTCTTTTGGCTCCAGGTGTTGATTTTTTAATTCGACGTGAGGACACCTTTTATGATTTAGAAAGTCGTCAGGTTAAATTGTAAATGTCTTGCGTGAATGACAAAGTGACATATTTGATTTTATTTGACTTTTTATTCCTCTCCCCTCTGGTTTGGTTTTTATTGTACTGGCCATGAGTGCTTCAGGGTTTATAGGAAATGTGTGTGTGTCATTCTTCACTGAGCTGTGTCACTGTTATTGCTCTATAAATGGATTTTACATTAGGATGAACTGCAGCTACGGCAGGCTCAATGACAATGTTCTAAACTTTTTATAAGATTCTGAGTGTCTGTTTTTCTTGTCAACCTTGACTTTAGTAAACACTAACAACTTGGAGATTTACTGGCTGCCCTGTATAGACAGACATTTATAGAAATCCCTAAAAGTTGGTTTTAACCTGACAGTGAACAGCTCCCAAAAGAAAGCTAATCTTTCCTAAGAAGGACAGCCAAAATTATGACATTTTCGTAAGCCCTCTCTCTGTAGGCCAACTGAACCCGTTCCCCTATAATGGAAATTAGTAAAAGTCACCTCAATCAGGAGAACTGCTGCTCTTATCTCATCCATTTCATTTCATCCATTTCACAGTGAGCGAAGATTTCTGTTCTTCTTCTACACCTACAGGAGGTTGTTTTCATCATCCAGAGTCAGGGCCACATGTTCCATGCTGTGCAGCTGCAGTAGAGAACACATTTAGCCAGTTATATTCTATTTTGATTTTTTTGTATTTAGAAATAACAAAATGATAAAAAAAAGCATCTATTTTACCTCAAATATTGATTAATTATCCAATTAAAAAACAGAGAACTCTCACATTTCACCCACAGGTCTGATAAATATTCAGAAGGAGAACTGTGGGGTGCATAACAAAACCTAATAGGAAAAAGAAGACAGTCACCATAACTCTGCTCAGGAAGAGAAGTTACAAAATCACGACTTCTACTAAATATACACCTTCAAACTAGAGTGAAGTCTCCTAGGAAACCAACTAAACAAGAGTTGGAATTGCAAAAATATAATTTTTTTCAAATAAGACAAAATTTGTTTTTTCTGTTCCAAAAGGGGAAAAAAGGAGGCTTACTATCATTTTCACCACCAAAAAATTTGAGTAAAATTCTTTGGAAATAACAATCCCTTTTTCAGATGAGTCTAGAGAATATGTCATGTTTATTGTGTTGTTTGGTCAAAATCCAGTTCTTGGACCCTGGAGATGTGATCGTGTGACCGCTCTGAGGCATTTTTTTCAATTTCAGTCCATTTACGGCACAAAAAGTCTTCGACAGACCTCTCTGATCTCAGTAACCCTTCCAATTCATGATGTCACGCACCTTTGCTTGTGTTATTGACTTCCGCTGCACAATATCTAAGTGAGCACAGTGGGTTCACATCTGTGTCAGCGTTTGTGTCAAGACTTGTAAAAAAAGAAAAGATTGATTTTTCAAAATTGTTTTAGTAACTCTGAAAGACTGTTGTGCAAAGAAAGTCTTGAAAGCTCCATCAAAGTAAAAATAATAAACGTTGGCATTGACTTGTGTCAGTAAATGGATTTTGTCATTAATGCATTTGATAGTCTCCATACACTGTATAAAACACAGCACACATTGTATGCACAGCATACAGTCCAAAGAGAAATGTCATCTTTTTAGAGAGGCAGATGTAGAAGATCAGGTGTCTTACTAAAGGTTTTTTTTTATCGCTCCTTTTTCCAAAAGCAAACATATTCTTCTCTTTTTTTCCTTTTTTGGATTCTCCCTTTTTCAGGGATTGGCACAGCAAATAATCATTTTCCACCCCTCCCTGTTCTTGCATCTTCTACCATGACTGCAACTACCTGCCGTGTGCTTCCTATGTCATACAGGCTATAAAGAATGTTTCTACATGACTTTTACCAATTGTCTTGAACGCTCCAACTATCTGTTCTCTGTTATCTGACTCCACCCTTGTGTCTATTAGACAGCCCACATTGGTCCAAGTGGCTAGTTTCAAAACCAAATATATATTAAACTCACAGAAAAGCTGATGAATGATGGATGAAGTAAAATCAAACAAAGACAGAGGAGAGAACTATTTCCTTCCGTAGTTGTCTTTCAAAATGTAGCAAAGAATTCTGAAAACCTAAGGCAACAACAAAGAGCAGAGGTTTCTTTTTCACATCACCTCTAAGATGTAACCACATCATCACCAGAGGTTTCCTCAAAGACAGATTTCTGTGTTTTGGCTGTGGTGTTACTGCTCCTGTTCTGCTGTCAGAGGGTGATGTCAGAGAGACAAATACAGAAGAGAGTCTCACATTTACTCCGTTTCCATTATTTCAGAGTTAAAGACCACTGTACAGAAGGTGGTGAAGATTAGATCCAATTAAACACAGCATCTACTAGTGAAGAATTAAATTGGAAATAATCCAGTTACATTTATGTCTTGTGTTTTTATCTATTCTATCTAAAAATATATTTTAGTTACATTGTCATTTAACTGTTCTCTTCTCAGAAAATCGCAGCAACAATGACTGACTGTAGACAGTGTTCCTGTTGGATAGTGAGTCATGCAGGCTGGAGTTTAACTGACAACCTCCCAGGAGACCGTTCCCCCTGACTTCCTCCATGATGAGTGGACTGTGCAGTAATAAGCCACAGGGTCTCAACGCCTCGTTGCTTTGTTTACCTTGCATTGTGAGACCCTGACTGTCTCTGACACCATTCTCTTTCACACAAACACTCACCTTTATCCCATCTGCTCACAGCGGGAAATGCTGCTGAAACAGGTTTGTCATTATTTCTCATTTTCCTTTGTATTTGTAAGCCATTGGTTCACTGCATTTCTAGAAATTATACAGCACATGTTTCTAGTATGGTTTTCATTCCGAGTTTTTCATTTCCAAAATTTCTATCAAAATTTACTTGTATTTGTGGAAGCTCATACCTAAGGGCTCCAGAGTATTAAAATTACGAGAGATTTTTTTATTTTAATGTCTTCTTCTTCTTCATGCTTCTAACAAAACACAAATCATCACAGCACTGGTTTGGAATTTGAAAAAAAATGCAGAAAAATAAAGGTCAGACAGTGACTCTGACAAAGACCTGGTCCATGTCTGCACTGATTTAATAAATACGGCATTAAATCAAACTCTTTTTTAACTGTCTTGTTTGCATTTTGTTGCTTATAGTGTCTGTGCAGCACTGGCAATGTGTTCTCCAGTTCAGTGGGAAGCACAGGATTATCAAAACCTGTGTTCTTTGTTGTTTGCCACAGCGCAGCTGTGTTTTTGAGATGTCTCGCTTTGTACCTACACATATTTTTTCCATCTCTCTCTTTAAAAAAAAAAACATCAAAGACGCACAAGGTGGTCACAGCATTTAAAAAAGATAGGGGCCCTCAGATGCTGTACTGCTTAGTAAATACGAAAGAGATTTTACCCTCGGCTTTTCTTTAGGTTTGTGTATAAGGAGGCGCATCCTCCTCAGAGCCCAGCATGCAAACAATACAAATAGTTTCAGTCTTGCGTGGTTCATAAAGACCATGATCCATTTTGGAAAGAATGTATAATGGTCACCTGGAATGACAAGACTGCCCCCTGTGTTTGGTTTAGGAAACACTTCGGGAACACTATAAAACAAGGTAATTGCAATGGGGCCCCCAGATATGAGTAAAATGACCGAGCACGGTAAGGGGACAGTGAGAAGTAGAAAAATGGCAATAGTTGAGCACTGAATCAGACACTAAATCAGATGCAAACTGGCTGAAAAAGTAATATGAAAACCAATTATCCATATACATAAAACATTTTGTATGTTCTGTGGACAGAACAAAGAACACAGACTAAAATACTTTGCTTTTATCTCTGAGTTGCGAACAATGTAGAACCCTTTAGCCTGAAGTAAAGGGAAATTATTTCCTTCAATACACAGCATTTGCTCCATTTGCTTCTAGTGATCACACACAACCACCAGTACGTGTGTAACAATTAACTTTCGTCTGTGTGCAGAACAGACCAGTTCATTATCATCGATAAAACCCTGAGATACTGAATGTTTTCCAGCTCCAGGTTTTTATCTTTGGTCTGTGGCTGCAGGAAAGGCTGCTCTAATTGTCTTGAGGTTTGTGCTGATAATGAACTGCGAATAAAAAAGTTTTCTGCTTTGTCTGGCAATTCTATCAGGAAACCACCAGTGGTTTGTGTCTTCTTGCCGGAGGATATGATACAGGGCATTTAGTTTACTGAACTTTTCAGGTCAAACATCAGTCAGAAGCAATTACTGGCACGATGGCCAAATGGATTTTTCTCATATCAAAATAAATGGGCTCCTGTTCTGTCCATTACTGTAACAATAAACCAATTACTAGTGTCGCCCAATGGCCTGGATGGTATGAAAAATAATTTCTTCTTCTTCATGCTCCAGAAATCCCACAAATCCAATGTTTTGTCTTTTCTTAGAAAATGGGCATGAATATTCCCTTTTGCTGCAAAACTTAACAATGAGTGCCAGAATATTGAAAAAAAGGGAAAAGAATTGAATAAAGAGGCAGCGGGCACCACCCAAATCACACTGCTACACACTGTGGTGTGTAAGCAGACTTCGGTCCTTAATGTTTCAAGTTCAAATTCACCAACTGCAGGATTGCCACTGAACATAGCACCGTCACATAGATCCACATGAGCTCACAGTATGGTGCAGTGTGATTTGGGTGGCAGTGGAGGAGACTGCTGCCCCTGGTAACGGATAAGCAGATGGAAATAAATGTATGAATATTCAAGACTTTTTGTTGGTCAAAAACTGGACTGAAACTTTCAGTACAGATCAGTATTTTTCCACATAAAACTTTAAAAAGCTCCTTTTCAGGTCTTGTCCCACTTTTTAAAGTAACTGCTCTGTGGGGGAAAGTCCGTCCGTGGGTCAGAGGCTTTGAACACTGCAGCTGTAATGAAAAGGCTGCTCTTTTGTCCGCTCTGAGTTCAGAGGTAAAGGCCAGGCTTTTTAATCAAACTTTATTTTCCCCTTGTGTTTTCAGATTATCCCTCTCTTTTGCCAAAAAAAAAGAAAAAAATAATCCTGGATTTTTTTTTCGAGAAGGAAGAATTAAAGATGATAAGCTCCTCTGAGTCCTGACAAAACTTAACAAAAACAAAACAAGAATATTATCCCCAACTTAAAAAAACCTGTCAACTTAAGAAAATGATCTGAGAAACGTTCTGTCAGTGAATAGTTTTAATGGGAAACATTACATTAGCCTGCCTACAGCTTTGATGTTACAGAGACGTCAACAAAAGCCTCAGCTGTTCTTCTCAGTTACGCCGGTTTCCCTGATCACACATTTCTCTGATTTATTTTTGTGTTGGATACTGAAAACAAAAAAATGGGATTTAAAGGAAAAGGGAAAGAAGGAAAAAAAGAAAACTCATTGTCACTGTGATCCACACCACTGCACACAAAGTTACCAGGGGGCAGTGGCTTTGAACGCCCAGAGAGCAATTAGTAGACGGTGCCATGCTCAGTGCACCTCAGTCGTAACCTAGCAGATAGTGGAACTCTCATGACCCAAGTCTGGTTCCTAACCACTAGATCACCACTACACCAGTGGACAGGTGAAACCCCCCCAAAGTTTTCAATGGTTTATAATGGGTAACTACCAGAATCCTCCAGCTATCCAGTTCTACTTCACTGATTCAATTGTGAGTTTGAGTGCAGTTTTGGAGAACTCCGAACAATTGATAAAGAAATACGATGGATTCTGGAAATGGAGCTGCCAGGAGGATGGAGAGTTGATGACCCTACAGGAGATTTGTGGGGAAATGATAAGGCAGGACATTTGGACAGTGTCATAGGAGCAGAACGTCAAATGGAAGCAGTTTAACCAATGAATGAGCAGGAACTAAACCAAAGAAGCAGAACAAGGGTCGATAAAAAAGGACCAGGTGTTTTTATCTGCATCACTGATAATTTATTCAACTTTAAGAAGCTGGAGTAGTAGATCAGCGGGTAGTAAAAAAGTTTTTTGGCTTCGGAGCTACCTACCAAATGACCAGGCTGAAATAATCCACCTGAATTTTATGAAATAGATCAACTATATTCAATATATGAGGTACTGAACTATATATTATTCCTGTTGAATATGGCTCTAAATCTGTGCTACTGGTCTATGTTTTGTCATAATGTCAAAAAATGTTTTCGTCATGGTCAAACTATGGCCTGGGGGCAGGGTGTGGCCCGTTTGGCTTTATTTTATGTCTGAACCCAGGGAAAGAGTTTCATAGTGGAAAAAGATGCCATTTTCTCTAGTTCAGCCATTGATTTTCATCCGCTTATCCATTATCTGGCTAGTCTCCACAAGTGCCACCCAAATCACATTGCATCATACTGTAGGTTAACCACCCTAACTGAGATTCAAACTTGCCCCGAGGGTAAACTCGAGAGTTTCACACCAAAGACAAAGGCATTGTCTCTGGGTGAAAGTCATGGCCTCACTGCAGTTCATTAATACAAATCCATACTGAAGTAGATCACACTGACTAACTGTCTGAGTGCTAACTTTTTTCTATGATTCTAGTCCAGGCTTCAGTCTAATGTATAATAGTTCCTAGTCTCACAAAGAAAGTGTAAAATGAGGAAATCTGACTTTAACGATGACCCAAAACATGAAGTCATATGCAATTATTTTCCTTCCTATTAAGTTCCTTCAGGACGATGTTTAATCCAGGAAGTGATGACTCAGCTTAGGGATTATAAAAGGACACTTCACTGCTTCCTTTCTTCACAGAACTCCATACGCATTCCTTCCGACCCTGAAGTGAATTCCCACTACCCTGGAGAATCACTGTTGTGCTGCGGAGAGGTTTTCGTTTTTTATCACTGAAACTCAGTCGAGGAAGCAACGAGGGATTTTATCCAGTAAACACAGCAGCGTGGTTTATCAGGCTCAAGTGGTGATAGAGTGGATTCAGTCACAGATTTTCACCTAGAGTGTGATGGGATGTGGTTTATACTTGATTAGATTTGTTTTTGGGAAGAGACAAAAGCTGAATGATAATTTTAACACGTCTTCAAACTGTTGGGACCTTAAATCTGTTAAAGGCAGATTAGGTGAGAGAAATATTAATGAAAAATAGACAAATATTATTGTTTATGCCCTGAAGAACATCATCCACACTCCAACTATTGGCAGACATGAAGAAATATAATTATCAACTGTTTTTAATCCCTGTAATTAACTCTACATATTTAGTTCAACGGCGCATTTTTTCCCCAAAGTATGAAAAAACTGATCTCAGCTTGCTTTAAATTATTATTACCTACAGCACCTGAAGTTGAGCCAAACGTTCTACCTTCTGCCAAGACTTCCTGATGAAGAACAATCTAATCAAAGTGATGCCTTGTAGTAAATAAAAAACCTGACTGACTTCAGGGAATTTTTCTTTGTAGGTGAGATTTTAATAAAAAGTCCTGTTCAAAAGTTACACAAACTAAATTATCTGTTTCTTTAATATGATCTTACCAATTAAACTGATATGCAGAATACTGCTTTCTTTTTGTCAAGGTGTAGGCAGACTTCAAGCCACTGTTTACCCAGTCAATAAGCCTCGACGTAGAGTCCATGTTTGTTTGGTCTCCTGTCGGAGTTGTCACTCTCCAGGTCTCCGCTGCGCAACCAACTGTTTCTGTAGTCACAACACACTTTTGTGGCAGTTTGACAAGACTAGTTAAAGTTGCTGCACAAAATTCACAAATGTGGAAAACAACAATATAACCATGTTTTTCTCTGTATCCTCTTTGATATATTATGTGTTTTTTTTCTGAGGACAAGACATTTCCTAATGAGTTGTTTTTACTCCAACAAACACTCAGACCATGATTGGGTCTCTGAAGTCGGAGGAACTACACAAACATCACATGCACCTTCTTCCCTTTGGTTGTTATGTTTACATTTCCTCTCACTTTAACACTCCTCTGATGGTCTGAACTCATTACAGGAACTGCCTTCATTCCCTCGAAACTGCTTATTAGAATGACAACAGAGGAGGAAATCACAGCTGGTTTTTGTCCGTAACACTAATGTGTAATGATGAACCTAAACTGCCATGGCTGCTGTTGAAACTGTGTTCAGTGTTTACTGACACAAATGGTGTGTCTGTGAAAGCATCTATGCTGGAAGATACCCAACTCCAGGGTATATGTTATCAATCCTGAGCAATCCTGCTCAGTGTATCTCAGAGGTAACTTGGCAGTTGGGGGATTCGAACCTGAACCCCTCCGAATCCCAACCCAGTTTCTTAACCACCACTGCCCCATTTAACCCATTACTTTGGCAAAGGTGTGAAGAGTTGTTTTGGTCAAACATTTTTCGGACCTTTATGGTCACAACGAAGGTGGATTTCCCCATGGAAAATGATTACTGTAGTGGACAAGTTTTTATGGCAACCCTTAATATTTTTTGTATAAGTGGTGTAGGTTTGTCATAACTACCTGTTTCAATTAGGGCTTAGAACTGGTTCAAGAATCGAAAAAAACAGAAACGGACAAAAAATGTTCCAGAACAGAAATGTGTACCTAAAAATAATGGTTACCGTCTCATACCAGTTTTTGTGCTTTCCTTAAAAAATTCCTGTGTGGCCCACATTCATTTATAGTCACCTAAAAAGTCTGTGGCAGCCAGAGCTTTGAACCAGAATTTTGTCCAAAACAGTTCGCATCAGAAACAGAATTTTAATGTTTATAATCTTGGGTTCCACCGTGACAGTGACAAGTTTAGGAGACAATGACTTTGTTTGTCCACCATTGTCTAGCATAGATGCCCAAAAATGGTCACTGCATAGGCAACTGGACTCAGTAGGTTTCTTAAAGAAGTTTCACCTCTCATCCAAGAAGCTTCTTCACAACTGAAGAAGCTTCTTGGATAAGAGATGCTTTTTCACTTCAAACCTACTATGTTCAGTTGCCCTTGAAGTAATACATTTTGGATTGAAAGACCTGGATGATATTTTTTTTTGAACAAAGCAATCCTATTCCAAAACCAAAAGAATTATGTTTCGGGTCTCGCTTCTGTTCCAAGCAAAATGCCAAAATTTCTAATGCTAGTTACTTGAACTGGGAATCCAATTGGTCCACTGTAGAAGACTGTGGGAGAATTCCTATGTATCACTATCATTAAATAAATAATGTTGCTGGACTGTCGATAAGCACATCCAGTGGTATAGCATTTAAATGTCACACGGTGCCACCCACCAGAGGAAATATCTTACTACAACCTGAAGGGAATTATGCATAAAATGCCTTGTCATAAAGAATAGCAGTGACAGTGGTTAGCTGACGGTTTGATTGATTATTCAAGGTTTCAATGTTAAACTTGTTGCTGTTCCAAAAATAATCCATTAATTAATCTGCCTGCACCTTGATACATATAACTGAAATTCTGTACTAAATACACAGCAAGGATATCTGGCAGATGATGCTTGGGAATAACTTTTCCACTGTTTACTGACTAATCAACATGTTGGTGTTATATTAGTGCAGGGAAAAGAGAGAAAAAAAACCAAAGAAGGAAACACTCGAAAAAGCAAACCCCAACCAACGCGGTGACTAATCCTGTAGACGTTGATTTTGGCAGCAGACGTACAGTAGTTTCTTATTCATCTACATATCAGTGCGCAGCGTGTCGCTTCTTTGACAAACGACTTCTCTGTTGTCAAAGGAATGAAACCATGTGGAAAAAAATAAGATATATTTGTATCTGTGAGAAGGTGTAGGAAGTTTCTCAGTGGTAGTGAGTCACAGTCTTTCTGTCCCAGAAATAATCCATAAAACCTCACTCCTCCACATGACAGACATTTGTCTGCATTTCCTATATTCATTTTGACTGCAGTAAAAGTTGGACGAAGATTGATCCTTTTTTTAGTCTCTTATCTGTGTCAACACGACCCGGGATTTCTTATCCATTACATCCCGGTAATGGATAAGATGATGAAAGATATTTTTTTTTGCAGCAGACAAGGGCATGTATTGCCACCCAAATAAATGGTCACACTGAGGTCATTTTAAACCTTTATAAATAGTTATAGTCATATAGATTCAGAATCTCCCACTTATGTCCTGCAGTTGTGATCTATGCCAAGGATATTTTATTACATTACATTTAGCAGACATTTTTATTCAGGGACTCAAATGGGATTTTTCTGTCATTTTGTTATATTGCAGATTATTGGTTGAGATGTCAAAAGAAAAGGCACTAAAACACTTAAATAAATGGCTGTCCCTCCACAGTAATACTCCTAATTACAGTAATCACCCAATCCTCTGCCAAGATGCCATAATCTGTTTCAACTGCTGACAGGATAAAAATAAATATTAAATAAACGTATCACAGAACAGCTGAGGTTGCTAAGAAATAAATATGCAAACCCTGCATTACCTTAATGATGTTGTAGAAGAACGGGCAGCTGCTACATCATCTCAATGTAAAGGCACTAAAATCAGTTTAACAGAAATGTCCGTTAAACTGTTTAACAGTCATGTGGAAAATGTTTTTTTTTTGTTCATTTTCGACTGGTGATAAATTGATCTGGCATGGAAAACAGGGCTGGTGCCGGAGGACAGGCAAGCCAGGCAGTTGCTTTGGGCCCTTGCCACCAGGGGGTCCTAGCCGTTTTTTTGCGAATATGGCGTAGTCTATACTGGCAGTCGATGTGGCAAGGAATCTAAGCTGATATTATGTGTACAGGTATATACGCTATATGCAAAAATCATCCAAGCACTCAAACTGAACTGAACACTAATCTCATAGACTTATATTACCCAGATCTTCAGTGTCTGTAGACTATTTTTAACTACTGTACATATAGACTAGTCAGTATTTCAACTTGAAATTAAAAAGCTAATTGTTGTTGCTCAGAGGCAGATGGCTGACGGGTAGTTTTAAGGTTGCTGGTTCTGTCAGTGCTTAAAATAATCACCAAAGTGTTTTGTTTTGTCATCTGCCAGATACCAGGTCTTATAATTTAAATCTATTACAAAACAATCTGTCACATGTCATGTCCAAGGCAAATCTTTTAGGACATGTTTCTCATTCAGTCTCACCTCAAAGTCAGGTCTGGAAGACTGGATGTCTCTGCTACTTGTTGCAGTGTTGAATTCTCATGGTCTGATTTGTAAATACATTCAGACGAAGTCTTTGAGCCATAGAAAAAAAAAACCCTCAAAGTTGAGAAAGAGATTCTTTGCCTAAGGCAAAAATATTTCTTCATAAACGAAGTGTACGGGAAAACTGACCTTATCAGTCTGATGGTACTTCAACTTCACATTAACTGTTGTGGAGTAGTTTAACAACTAGAAGCTAGTTTTATCCGTGAGAAGGTAGAAGTTTGAGATCAGGGTAGAAACTCCATTGTTTTGGTCTAGAGAGAAAATAATAATTCATTCGTCTTCATCTGCCCAGCCATGACTACATCTCGGGAGCAGCAATCTCCACGAATGCCACCCAAATCACACTGCTCCATACTGTGAGCCTTTATGTGGATGGTGCTATGCTCAGAGTACCTCAGTGCCAACCTGGCAGCTGGTGGATTCAAACCTGAAGCCCTGCGGACGCAAGGACACTTCCATTACTACTAGGCCACCACTGCCTTCACTAGTCAGCCCAGCTATATAAAGACGGAACCAGATTGAGATGGTTTGGACTTATTCAGAGGAGTGACAGTGAATACATTGGTAGGAGAATGATCCTAGAGATGGAGCTACCAGCTAGGAGACAAAGAGGAGATTGATGGATGCAGTGAGAGAGGACATAGAGGTAGTTGGAGCTTCTAGAGTAGAAAATACATGGGACAGGGGGAGATGGAAGGATGATTTGCTGTCCTTTTTCACCTCCTGTTGAGTCACATCCCACAGGAAGGGTTACAGTGTGGTGCAATGTGATTTGTGTGGCAGCTGTGGAGACTGAACCTGCAACCCAACGATGAGGATGGTCCCCTAAAAAAGTACAAGACGAAACAAATTTGCTGATAAAAAATAAATTGTTGAAAAATACTTTAAAGATATAAAGTTTACAGAAAAAGGAAATCAAAAATATCCCGTCACATTGTCATTTATTGACAAAAAAGTTCTTTTTTTTTCTCAATGGAAAAATAGTGATTTTTTTTTTTCCTGAAGAAACTAAGAGCGGAGACTTTATCAACCACTGCTCTGTTCTTTTATGACTTAACATCTGGTGACAAAGCCCAAAACTGCTGCTGAGAGTGAAAGTGTGTCAGGCACGATTGACCTGCTGAGACATGAGGCAGAACAAACCTCCTGAGAAAAAGCATTTTCCAACTGGTGGCAGGGTTTGCTGATTCTTTAAAGGCAAATTTAGACTCAGCGACTTCCTGCAGCTTATTTCCTGGGGGAATATTTGGAAAATGGTTTCTTCCAGAAATCCTGGAGGTTGACAAAGCTGCGTGAGAGGAGCCGGGACGTAAAAGGCACGGGAAGAATAGATAAATGATATGATCGTTGATCTGTTTAAGACAGACGTGTATTTTTCTGGAGCCTGAGCAGATTATTATCGCTCTTTTTATAGCCCGTCATGTTGACACATTCATCCCACTCTCCTTATTCAGTCCCGTTTTTATCTTCACTCAGATTTTTCAGGTCGTAGTGATTGTTTGATGTTTGGAGGATTCTCTGAGAGGATGTGGATCCATTAACAAGTTTTATTACAGAGTATAATGTGCATTAAACTCTGGTCATTTCTAAACTAGCTTGTACTATTATAGTTGGTTTCAAAAACCTAATAGTTTATTGTCCAGACTGAGCCTATACAGTTTTTTTTCCTTTTTTTGCAATTTTACAGGACAATTTTGAGACCAGCCATGATTAGAGACACTTGCAATAGGCAGGAGACAGAGCTGCAGGTGGAGGAGTTAAAGACGCTGAGGTTCTCTTTAGGAGAGTCAAGGATGGACAGGATCAGGAATGAGGTGATTAGAGGGACAACACAGACAGGAAGGTTTGGAGAAAAAGCTAAAGAAGCCAGGTGGAGGTGGTTTGGACATGTTCAGAGGAGGGACAGTGGATACATTGGTAGAAGAATGATTCTAGAGATGGTGCTACCAGGTAGAAGAAAAGAAGAAGGAAAGAAAGATAAGACTGATGGACGCAGTATGGCAGGACATGGAGGTAGTTGGTCAGTTGTTCAGTTACCAAATGTAGGGATTTCTTGGACCATAAGTGGGACCACAGGCCAAGAGTTTCAGTCCTCAAACTACTAAGAAAGAATCTAAATTAAGTGGTAAGAACTTGACTTCAACTTCAACTTTCACACAGCTACAGAAAACCAACACTACATGCTGTATCTAACGTTACCTCTTATAGAATTGATAAATAATGTATGATATCAGACATGTAGAGTGAGTGTATTCAGGAGTCTCCAGGCTCGCCTGCAAGAACAAGCTCAAGTTCTGGGGTCTGCGGTTCTGAAAGTTTGTTTGAAAATTATTTCAGAGTCTGATTGCCGTTGGCCTAAGATGGCATCTAAACACATCTAAATGTAAAGATGCACCAATTGTGATCCACAGAGTGTGGATTCATCTCAGCTCCACTTCTGCTCCTGTCTCCAGGCAGCTCTGGGCTTCACCAGGGTTGGCTCTGCAACCTGTTTGGATGGAGCTCAAACCTGAAGCCTTGCAGACCCAATTCCACTTCCTTAACCTCTAGGCCACCACTGCCAAACTAAATCTAAAACTAATTAAGACCTACAATAAAAAGTATGCCCACAAACAAAAACACCACAAATTCTGCCAGTACATAAGACCTAGATAACAGTGGATTAACACTGTGGACCAGTTATGGTCCCCAAGTCTTGAGCTTGACACATGGTCTAGAGCAGACATGGGCAAACCTTTTGACTCATGGGCCACACTAAAATTGTACCTGGAGGCAGAGTCAAGAGCAGAAAAATGGAGCATTCGTTAAACTAAGATAAATGGCACTGGAAAGTCATGTATAAAGCCTAAAATGCTAAATCTAATTGCATTTTAGACATCATCCACTGGGGAAACACAGCTGAAAGGCATAATTAAAATGATAATATACATAATTTTTTTAATATGGACAAGGTTGGTGGGCCACATAAAAAAGCTCAACGGGCCACATCTGGCCTGCGGGCCTTAGTTTGCCATGCCTGGTCAAGAGCCAGATCAAATGTGAGCGGATGGTTTGCCAATGGTTTCATTTCCACTCTTAACGCAGGGCCCTTGTGATGATGAGACCATCACCATCGTCCTTA
Organism: Paraplagusia blochii; assembly: GCA_016785265.1. NCBI lineage: Eukaryota > Metazoa > Chordata > Actinopteri > Pleuronectiformes > Cynoglossidae > Paraplagusia > Paraplagusia blochii. Next base: position 55,471 of record JAFBJS010026148.1, read on the forward strand.
GTTCTTATGCTACGACGCCACTGCCTTGAGGGACGTGAACTCACAGCTCCAGCGATACTCAGTTCAAGGAGGAGGTTCTTTTTATATTAGCAGCTATAATTACCGTCTATATGCGCTGAGTGCTGCAGAGTGTAGAACACTGTTTCTGGCATTTTGTGAGGATAAGAACAAGAGATGGGTCCTCATTTTAATGACAGTGGACGAGTGGAGGAAACCCACGATGGTCCACTTGAAATATCTCCGCTGTAGAAAAGCCGTGCATTATTGGCTGATTCTAACAGAAGATAACACGTCTTTCTAGAAAGAGTTTATACGTTCTTCCAATGCTGATGGATTTTCTAGGGATATTACTGTGACCTTAGAATCGAGAATTTGTAGATTGAGGATTAGATTATCGAGTTTAGCAAACTGACAGCAGGTTTAAGTTATATACTACAATCTTTTTCAGTGATAACAAAAATAACATGGATTTTTTAAAATAAAATTGCACCTGTATTTTGTTGTTGTTACCACAAAATGAATCATTTATAAAAATATTTATGTTTAGTTGTACAGCTCTAGGACCAATCATCGCAGAGCCATCTAGGGGGCGTTACGTAAAAGGCAAATTTTAAATGATGGTATGGGGGGGAACTGCAGCCTGGAATCTAGTAGGGACAAAGCAAATCATAAACCACTTGGCCACCGTCAAATGTAAAAAATACTAAGAATAATTAAATAAATTAGATTATAAAATAAAATAAGTGTTATATATATATATATATATACACACACACACACACACACACACACACATATATACAGTATATATATATACACACACAGTATATATATATATATGTGTATGTATTTGTATATATATATATATATATATATATATATATATATACATATACATATATATACACATACATACAGTATATATATATTTATATGTGTATGTATTTGTATATATATATATATATATATATATATATATATATACATATACATATATACACACATACATACAGTACATATATATTAAAATCCCAAAGTATTTTTCTACATTTGACAAGATAACACAGTTGGTCGAATTTTAATTTTACAAATACAATAACCCTCTGTCTGGGAACTGTGTTTGTCTGTATGCAGTGCAGACAATAATCCAAAAATGTTTTATTAAACCTCTTCTTCTATAATGGATTTTGTGACCAGGAGTTTCTTAGACTGAGCTGATTTTGTCCTTGGGGGATGTGGTGTAAATTTTTTTTTCTGTCTTGAACATAAATATCTGTCCAATGTATTCCAAATGAATGTTGAAATACTTGGGATTTATCCAGAATCTATGAAGAGGTCAGGGTTGGTGAAGAGCCAGATGAAAGAGCTTTACTGTTGTTCTCACAACTGTGTTTCATTTTAGTCACACAGTTACAGTAGGAAGAACAAAATAATGACATTTGATTTGATGATTACAAACACGGCATAACATAATATCTTCAGTATTTAAATCCAATGGTTGTGTAGTGAGACTTTTATCAGCCCAGAACTAAAAAAACCTTGACATCCATTAAATGTTATTCAACTGATATTTATTGGATTACTTCTTCAATAGATAAAATGTTAAAATGACACAAAGTCAAAAACAACATCAGAGTCAAGGATGTGCGATTGTGTTTCATTGCATTCACTGGCAACACTGATCATTTATCCCTGACACTTGATTCCGACCTTTCCATTGAACGGTGAGAGCCAGCTCTCAGAACTGCGTTGAAGCTTTTTGAGTGAAATACATAGAGTACATACACATAATTATTACATTAAATATATTATATTTTTTACTTCTTACTACTGTGGACCGTAGTAGTAAAAAATAGGATTCAATTGCAGTTGGTCATAACAGTAAGTAGTAATAATACCACATTAATAACCGAAACAAAAAAAACTTTCTGAATCAGAAGACAATTGAAGGACATCACAGACAGGAAGGTTTGGAGAAAAAGCTAGAGAAGCCAGATTGAGATGGTTTGGACATGTTCAGAGGTGGATACATTGGTAGAAGAATGATCCTAGAGATGGAGCTTCCAGGTAGGAGACAAAGAGGAGATTGATGGATGCAGTGAGGGAGGACATGGGAGTCAGAGTAGAGGACGGAGACTCCTTGTCATTGCGACAATGTGATCCACACCACTGCACATAACAAAATAATACCTCTGTATATAACCCACCACCAAAGTAAACCATGGGCACCAAAGGAGCAGTGTGTGGGAAGGGTCCCATGGTCAGAGTACCCCAGTATCTTGGAAGTCGGGGGATTCAAACCTGGAACCCTCTGGGCCCCAGTTTGATTCCTTAACCACTTCTAAGCCACCACACCCCCAGGGGTAGATGGAAATTGTTAATATGCTGTGGCAACCTCTAAAGAGGAGACAAGCCAAAAGCAAAAGAAGAATGTTTTTTTTCCTCACCTCTTCTCAGCATTAAAACATATTTAGTTGCAGCTTCATTTCATTCACAGGAAAGAGGGAAAAGGAAGAGAGCATTTGTTTCCCTCCTGTATGACTTGAAACAAAAACTAAACATATGCCACATCTATCCTGCTGTGGTTTTACAGATGAAGCACAAGAAAAACGACTCTGTTTTGTTCGAAGGTACAAGGAAACGGACAGGAAGCAACGAGGCAAAATAACAATCAAAAGAAATCCAACACAGGAACAGGGGAACGTGTGACACACAGAAAAAATAAAAAAATAAAAAATACAGAGAAACGAGGAAAGGCACAATAGAAAACAGACCCAGAGGACCAGAACATGGAGAGAGTGAAACCATTAAGACAGAGGGAGGAGGGACACGGTAACAAACAATGACCAGACAAAGACAGAGTGAAGGAGAGAGGTATTTATACTCAGGGACCAGGGGAGAGGAGAGAGACTGATTAACACAGACTCAAGGGACACAGGAGAGAGTGATGGAGTAATTAACCCGGGAGAGACAGACAGATGGACAGACAGACCTGACTGTAGACATGAGAAACTGATGGAAGACCTCAATAGTTGCAGAAAATACCCAAAACATCTAAACCACGGGTGTCAAACTCAATGTATACTGGGAAATTAACTATAAACCTGCATGTTTTCCCTTCTCTCCGGGTATGAAATACTGTTTTTTCATGTGGATTCACTGAATCTGCAACAGCCAGAGCTTATTAGTATCAACACATGAGAAATTGTAATAGAAAAAATTCCACATGATTGGTATTTGTTTCTTATTCTGTCTCTCTTTTGTCTTTTCCTATAATTTTTAACATAAATCTTTCTTTACAGAACAAAATGTATGTGCTATATAACAAAAAGCATGCATTATTAGTATAACAAATTCTGAGAGTATGTAAGGTCTACATAGAGACAAGCTATAGTACACATTGGATTTTATCTCACGGACCAAAAATAATTACACTGCGGGCCAGATTTGGCCCCCAGGCCAGAGTTTAACATCTGTGATCTAAACCAGTCACCCCCAACCCCTGGGGCGGGGACCGGTACCAGTCCTTGGGTGTATTGGTGCAGGGCCGCAGAGAAATAATTTTTCCTTTTGGCCTCATCAGTCTATTACTTCCACTTGATCCATACCCATATCAAAAAAAGAACTGACCAATAGAATGGCTAGGATTCCATCATCAATAATGAAACTATATTTGATTAGGAAATATTTTCTCAGTGAAAACAATTATCTCAAAATGATGAACTTTTATACCGGTCCGGTAGCAGAAAATTATAGGCTGTGTGCACTTGAGAAATCCTTGTTGTGTCCATGCACAGTTAATTCGGGTAGGAAGATTTTATAGGTCGGAAAATATTTCAGAACACCAGAAATTTAATTTCATTAAGGTGTATTTATTTGCCACAACTTAATGACTGAAAATAGTAGGAGACATCTAACCAGTCCATGGCTCAAAAACACTGATCTAAACCAAAGACAATAATGTGATCACACCAAAATGCTTAAAATAAACGGATTTGGCAACCCTGGGTAGAGGTTGGTAAGGAATCTGAAACCACATGACAAGTTGGTGTTCATTAAATGTCTAATATTGTTAATGAACAAATCCCCAAACAAACTGAAGATAAAAATAACCCTCGGAATAAAGTGACATCCATCAAAATAGGAACGACTTGCAAACTTCAGACGTTCGTAGCGAGTGAGGGCAGTTGATGCAAGACTGTGAAATGAGAACATGACAGAAAAACTTCATCAACGTCATTCTGGAGCTGCTCAAGGTCAAGGCTGTTCTGCAGCAGTGAAGAAAACTGACGTCTAATGACAGATGATGACAGGGACGGTGGAACCAAGTGAATGTGCAGTTTGTTATTTCACCAACATCAACTACAGCGAACGAGGAACGCCTCCAAAATGGAAATTATTTTGTTAATTTACTTCCTGTCAACACTTCAAGGTCTCCTCTTTTCTTGTTTTATTTTTTTTCCACATCAGAACCAAGGTGGAATGAAACACCTAGGATTCTCTATGAATTATACAGTAGATTCCCAGGGTCTTTGTGTAGCTTCCCAACAGGGATTTGCACGCCTCAGTGCTCAGATATTCGGTTGGTGATGGGTGGATGTATTTCCCTAGGCTGCTCCTATTTGTCTCGCGTCACCGTGCCAGGGATTTGTTTTGGAGCAGTTGCCAGGACGAGATCGTTCTATTTGAGGAAGTCAAATCTGTCAGATCTGGCAGAGGGTGAAAGATTTAATTTGGTCAGAATCATCAAAACGAAACAAAACAAAAACAGAAATCATCTCACGTTACGTGCTGTGAGAACAGAGACAGAAACTGGTTTTGTTGTCGAGTTTCAAAGTCCTTCTCGGCTGTAAGAACGAGAGCAACCGCTCTGGAAGGAAAAACAACAACAATTGGAGTGAACGTGATGAAAGATTAGCCTCGAGATTACGAGAAATTAAAATTAAAACAAACACAGTTGATTTTTCATCTTAGAAAAGATTAAATGGTTCATGTAACACAAATATTTATATATTCTTGAGTTCTTGAGTCTAATAATAGACCCAAGACTTCCTTTGTCCATTGGACAATTCATCTTGCAGTGGTGGCCTAGTGGTTAAGGAACAGGACTGGGGTCCAGAGGATTCCAAGTTCCAATCCACCAACTGCCAGGTTACAACTGAGTTACACTGAGCATGAGAGGAACAAATGTTGGGGACTATGAGCAATAACCTTACAGTTTTACAGTGCTATATTCCTCAATCTTGTATCTACATTCCCACTGTATTTTATTATACTATTATATTACTAGCATCAGTGGTAGCCCAGTGGTTAAGGAAGCAGACTTGGGTAAAGGTAGCAGGTTTGAATCCATCAGGGGCCACGTGCCTATCTGTCTATCTAGAAAACTTTTTTCCACAAAGAAAAGCTTGGAACTGTTCTCCTTATTCACTAAATAAGAAAAACAAAATATCAAAGCTGCAACTTGCATATGTGATTTTTTTACACAACTACAAACAACTACAAATCTGCAAATCCGCATTAGTGACTTTTGTGTGAATAAATAACCTAAGCCTGTGTGTTTATCTGCATTCACGGAAAAATCCACAATTGAGCCATGTGCGTGTCTGAACTGCACTGCAGCTGACTTTTTTTTTTCCCCACGAAGGAGTGATGATGTTTGTGTCTGAGATAAGCAGCCACAGTTCATGTTTCTCTCTCGCGGAGGAGAATCACAGGGAAAGAAACACCTCCGAGCTGCAGCTTTATTTCCTCCTTCAGTCATCGTCTTATCAGAAGAGTAGAAAGAAACGTTTGGTCGAGGAACTGAGAGGAACGAAGTCACTCAGAATAGATGTCACTTCTCAGGGAAAACAAGTCACTAGTTACAGACTCACTCGTTTTTCTTCGAAAGGCTCAAACACCTGAATGTCTTTGTTTTTCTTCCTCTCTTGCTTGTTTATCTAAATAAAAAACAAACTGTGACACCGCACCTTGTCACTGCCTCTGGTTTGGCAGATTTGCTTATGAAAGAATGAATGAAAGTGACCTTCACCAAGATAAAACGAGGTCGAGAGAAAACTACTCTCCTCCTCATCAGTAGTCCCTGAGTTGACATTAGACGTTGCAGAAAACGCAACATATTTATAAATGCTCAGAATGGCAGTTTTGGGCAAGTTACTTTAAAAAGGTAACCTATTACTTTACTAGCTACTCTGCTCTGAAAAAGTAACTAGTTACGTTACAAGTTACATTATAAAAGTAACTAATAACTAGTTACTTTACGTTAAAAATACATTAAAAAAAGTTTAGTGTTGTCCTCTCTCCGTAGCCGGGAGAAACCGACCACAGATGGTAACGAGTAACGAGCCCATTTACACCACAGTAACAATAACAGTGTTACTGAATAGTAAAAGTAACGAGTTACGTTATTAGTTATAGACAAAAGTAGTTTTGTTACGCAACAGCATTACAAGGCCTTAGTCCCAACCCTGCAGGATGGTAGTCAGAGATGGTCAGATGCTCAGTTTCTCTGAGACACAATGAGAAAAACCCACAACAAATATTATTATATATTTTCCCTGAGAATTCATGCCACTCCGTGAGCAGACACGGAAAAAAAATTGTGACGACGACGACGTGCCTGGACCAGGAATTGTCTAGGCAGATGTGGTCAGTCAGTGCCGCGGTTCTCTTCCCTGTTGTATACTTGTTTCTCCTCCCTATCTACATTCCCACATGTGCAGCGGGGTATGGTGGTGGTAGTGGTGGGGGATTCTGGGAAATCGGCAGGTTTTCAATCATGGGATAATTGCTTGTCATGTACACTGCACAACACCAGCCACACAACCGAAGCTGACAATAAGGCCTGAACGCCGATCGCCGTACAACTGAAAAATCCTGGGAAAAATGCTAGCAAAAAAATAAAAAATTGCCCTACGGTGACACAACCCTGGGTGTGTTTTGTGCACTGTTGGCATAAAAAGGCATGAAGTTGTCAGAACATCAAAACACGGGTCTATTTTCTCAAAGATAAACCTGTAGAGAACTTCTGAGGACAGCTGTGGGGCCTGAGAACATCACAGAGGTGTCTCACCACATCACGCTCTAAGCTGACAGGGATATCTTATCTCTGAAAACTGCATCATCTTTTCATTCAATACATCAGAGATGTTGAAAAATCGCCTGGATTTGGGTCGCGGCTTGTCGTTAGGGGCGGTGATGACAAACTGATGTGAAATGATGCCATTTCTCTCCTCTTCGGGTTTGTTTCTCTGAAATTTCTGGACAGGAGGTGAAGTGATGAGAAGTCTTATGTAACCTTGACTTTAGTGGAAACAGTTCCTTGTCTCAAACTATCAGGCAGGCGGCGGAAGCAGGGATGCATTTTGCATCCCCATTTTTTGTCAACCCCTCTGCTCTGAGGGTTTCCTCGTCATCATAGACGTTATCTCGCCATAGATGGAGAAAACCTGGCTGAACGTGGTTGTCAACTGCAGACAAAGCAGTGACGCACAGCAGCGCTAACAATGTAGCGGTAAGAATCGAGAGTATGTTCTGAGTATAAGAACAGCGTTTCTGCTAAAATGGATGCATGTTGGGATGGTGCTATATCCCAGTCCACTTCCTTAACCACTAGGCCACCACTGCCAACCTGAACTTTGCGCTCGGAGTTCGGAGTAGAGCCGCTGCTCCTTCACAGTGGGAGGAGTCCGTTGAGGTGGCTTGGGCATTTACAATGGTGCCTGTAAGCCTCCCATGGTAGGTGTTTGGGTTTTGTCCCCCTAAGAGGAAACCCAGAGGAAAACCACAGACACGCTGCAGCGAATATGTTGCGGTTGGCCTTAGAACTGGTGGTGTAGCGGTTAAGGAAGCCTACTTAAGTTCACAAATGTTTCAGGTTGTAATCCACTGAGGTGCTCTGAACATAGCAACGTCCTGACCCACATAACTTCCAGTAGACTCTTCATCCACAGGCTAACAGTGTGGAGCAGTGTGATTTGGGTGGCAGTGGTGGAGACTGATGCCCCTGAGACCAAGTAATTAATTAAGAGGAAGATGAATGAATGAAAAAGTGTTATTTACTTGACTAATGACTATTTGACTAATTCCATGTTTTTGTTTTTTTTTCCCTCACCAGTTTATAGCGTTCTATTTCTGCCCGTATACACACACTCCCTGAGCCGGGCCTGGTGTGACGGCTCCTGAAAATAAATCATTTTGTTCCATCTTTCTTTCTGGGACATCCAGAGACCCTCCGGTCCACCAGGTGCTCACCTCACTCTACAAAAACAAACACTGGAATTGGAACACTGACCCTGTTGTCATTCACAACAAAAAGGTTGAAGGACGACTGGAGGTCCAAACCTGAAGGAGAGCACGAAGACAGAGTTCTAATGATGTCATGAACACGGATGTCCTCATTAAAAGTGTGAGGGAAGAATCAGTGACAGACAGAAACTCACTGCTCCTCTACTCTTTCTTTTATACGTGTATTGCATCTCTGTCTGTGGCCCCGCAGACAGAGACGGGGGTTTATGAAAAGTCTATTAGCCTACAGCTAATTTAAAACACTGCAATAAGTCAAGAAGACATTTTCCATCGCACCTCTGAGCTGTAACCCATTTCCCTAAAAGGGGTTGCGTTCCTCCAGGGATGCCCCCCTGCACAAGTCAGATGAGTGGTGGGGAGGCAGTGCTGTGCACTCAGGGAAGCCCTCTGCATAATGTATTGGAACTATATAATATAAACACAAACACAGACCGAACTCTGCAAAGCATGCATGTTTCCTCAGTCTTTCTGGTTCACCAGCAACAAAAAAACCTGTACCCTGTGGTGTGGAGTCTAAACCAAAGATCTTTCAGCAGTTGATACAGTTGAACAATTATAAAAACGGGTTTAGGCATGGAGAACGATTTTGATGAAAGTGTTACAAGAGCAAGAAGGGTTCAGTGGTCATCAACTGGACTTCTTCTTGGAGTTGAAAGATGTTTCATTCCTAGATCTACTAGGAATGAAACATTGGTCTAGAAGAGTAGTTCCCGTCACCACTGGACAAAGGTGGGAAGAATTGATGTCCAGATGTGGATGGGAGTCGTCTCACCGGTCTAGAGAAGACTGCTCTAGTGTTGATGAGCAGTTAAACTTCCTAGGATGGGATCTGAAGGCAGAATGGTCTGTAGTGGACAGTTGAGGAATGAAATGTCTTTCAACTCCAAGAAGAAGTACCATTGAGTTCCACTGAGCATTGAACCGTCCCCACTCTGGGCGCTTAAGGCTGTTCACTTTGGTGATGGGTTAAATACAGAGGTTGGATTTTTCTTTTCTATGTCACTGATGTGAAAGCTACAAATCAGCTACACAGACAACCACAATGTACGTAAAAAAAAAAACTTTGCCTATACTTTGCAAACTAACAATATTCATCTGGAAACAAATGTATGAGTTTTTAAATTAATGAAATTAACTGTAATGCTGCCATCTAGTGACTTTTCTTGAATTTACAGCTATTTCTCCCTTTTTTAAAGGCACACGTCATATGTTGAGAACCAGTCATTGCATTGTAAGGTTGTCAATACAGGAGTAAAAAAAAAAAACAGACAACATACTCATACAAATATATTATTATTATTGGGTATAATAATAATAATAATATTCATATCAAGCTGATAGTATGGATTGGCTGAGATTACAACTTGTTCAAGTGAGAAATTTCTTACTCACCCATCAAGGTGTTTCTGTTGGCGCTGAAACATTTGTGAATGTTTTGGTTTATTACTTGAGAATCCACTTTCTGTGAAAAGAAAAAAAAAAAAAAAAAAAATCAATGATAAATGACATCAAAAACAAAAAAAAAGATTTGTTCACAGACCTTGGATTGAGGCTCACAACCAGGCTGATGTAGAAGCAGGAACGCTAGAACCTCGAGGTGAACTAGAGCAGATGTCTTTATACCCAGGACAACAGGTGAGAAGAGTGACACTGATTAACATGGAATCACAGGTGAAAGTGATGTAAAGTGATTTAACCCTGGAGAAACAGACGTGTTCTGTTATTTTTCTCTATTTCTAAGAAAAAAATTAGGAAGATCTGTCTTATCGTCCTGAAAGGAGAGACTTTTGTGTTGTTGTCATTACCAACAGCTCCGTCCAACCCTTTCTTTGTCCCCTCCAGGGTTTGACACAGTGACAGCTAAACTTGACCTGATTACTGGTAAATAATGGAGCAACAGATGCTCCACAAGGAGACAAACAGGAAGAGAAAGTTGTCTGTAAATAATTAACTATAGATTTGGGAAAATGTGACGCTCACAGACCATAAATAAAAGACGGTGCAAACAAAAGCATAGAAGGTTGGATGTATGTAGTTTTGTTAATTTTTAAGTTGAAATAAGATTTGATAAAGTTTATCTGCAGACCAGGATGAGATAAAATGACTTTATCTTCAACATTATTATAGTTTATAGTTTTATAGTTTTTCCCACTATTCTGGTTTATATTTCTGTTTTTTTCTGAATATGCATGGTTGTTTTGTAATTTTTGTAATAACTGTAACTGTTCATAGTTATTTTTTAAGGTATTATGAGTAACATTTTTGTTATTTTTAACTAAGTCAGTTATGCATTTTTGATTTATTTACTATATTTTGGGATTGTTTAGACTTTTTGTGAACTTGCATTATTACATTTTTTTTTTACTTTTTACCTTTTATTCTTTGGTACCTTTTCCTTGATTCTTACAATAAACTTGCCTGACTAATAATAATAATAATAATATAATAATAATAATAATAATAATAATACATTCTATGTCATGGATGTCTTTCTGTCACCCAACAAACCCTTACAAGGTATAAAACAAAAAATAAAAACACCATAAAACCAATTAAAAGAAGGTTAATATGACATAGGGCAATGTTGAAAATGTATATTTCTGTGCACTATACACATCCATCTCCAAATAGAAATAACTTATTTTATTTTTCTATTTCATTTTAAGGCAGCACCTGGTGTCCTCGCTCTGTAATAATAGACAATCAGACCTGTGTCAACGTCGTCTTGTGCAGCTGTGACCTGATCTTTTCCAGTTCCATCAAGTACCATAATGGACCAGGAGCAGGAAGTGGGTGATTGTCAACACTGAGGAGCACACAGGTATGTCCTCTGACCTAATGAAGGTCTGAAAAGCAAGAGGACGTTTTATAAACGTGACTGCAGAGCCGTGAACAGACGAGTAGAACCTTATTAGACGCATCCTGGTCTCCACAGCGTATGGAAGGTTTATTTCCCTCTTTTAACAACAAAAAAGTTTTCCTGTTTTCCTATTTTATCGAAAAAGTTCAGACTTGCTCAGGCAGCATCTGCTCCAATAAAGAAGAAGTCATGTTGAAGGAGACATAAATGATGTGATCAGCTTCAGTGAGAAGACAAGGACAAAGTTCTGCCACTGCCTTCAATTACATTTTTAAGGTTGCGACACATGGATGATCAGCTTTGTCTTTAAGGGAACAGAGAAATGACCTCTGTAAGAACCCAGGTTCTGTATGTCTCTGTGAGAAACTTGTTTTGTGTACAAAAATCTTGTACATTTTTATTTTTTTCCTACTGATTGGCTGTTTTGGTCCAATGTAGACACAATTCACAACAACACTGCAGAGAATAATTTTTTCTGTCCACAAACTTGTTTGTTGTTGTCTCATTAGAGTTGAACTCCTGAAAACAATAATAAGCCACAAAATAATAACAAGGTTCCAGTGTTTCAATGAAGATTGAACTGCATGAAAAGGAAAGGAATCACCTTGTCATTGTGACATTGTGATATCTGTCACCAAAGTGACGTGTTGGGGTAACCTGGCAGCTTATGGATTTGAACCTGAAACCCTCCAGATTCTGGTTCCCTAACCACTGAGCCAACACTGCCCCCAGTGGTAGGAGTAAAAGAATGAACTGACTACCAAATTAATATTACAGGATTACAATATATATGAGTTTACAGTATGGTTGTGAGACAAGCCATGATGGATGAAACTAGGCAAACACGCTGGCAGTGGTGGCCCAGTGGTTAAGGAACCATACTTGGGTCCAGAGGGTTCTAATCTACCAGTGCTTCTCAATTATTTTCTGTTACGCCCCACCTAGTAAGAAGAAAACAATTCACTATATATTTATACAATGTTCACGTTCCCTGATATGATGTCCAAACTCAGCCTGAAATACCCATCATAACATCAGAACCACAGAGATAAGGGGGCGACGACAGCAGGTCTTGTGATCCAAAGAAACCAGTTACAATTGACCGAAGCCCAAATCAGTGTCTGGCTGCTACAGACTCGCCAACAATTTTCTTTTATGCTCCACAAACCACTTGGCAGACTGTGCACGGCAGACAGCAGCTCCAGGGCTCAGCAACGTTAAGAGAACTGATTTTCATTTTCTTTTCTCTCTCCAACACCAGGGTAGGCTGGTGGTTTAACAAATTTCGGATTGGCAGAATCACCTGATGCCAACTCACAGCTGTTAAATTCAAATCCAACACAGTCAATGACAAGAACATGGATGTTCTAAAGCTCCAACTAAACTAATCTATCTTCCGGACTATAAGTTTATGCTAATTTTATGCATAAACAAAGCTCGTTACCGTACGTTAAACTTCTTCTATGGTGTTTATTGGCGGTTACGACTTGCATCTTCCTCAACACCACCTGTCTAACTCTTAACTTTTCTGCTCGAGTGCCCCCAGCGGCCGTTGGAAAAAATGCATATATTAGCCGCATCTCTGCATAAGCCGTAGGGTTCAAATTGTGTGACAAAAGTTGCGGCTTACAGTCTGGAAATTATGATATTGCCCTCAAAAGGGGGATATTTGCTGTATATGAAAGCAAAAGCCACTAGATGGCAGCATAGCAGCTCATTTAATCTACGTCATACTTATACAGTGTTTTTTTTTTTTTTTTTTACAGAGAAACAAATAACTATACAATATTATTAACTGGCATGCATGTGTATGAGTTGGTATTTAATTCTGAAATTATGTGTTTGGACATATCCGATATATTTTAACTTCACTGATCCGACGTTGGGGAAATTGGCAGGATTTTGCCTTTTCTCCTTTTCAGTTGACAAAAACCTTTTTTCCAATTTAAAATGAAACCGTTCCAGTAAAAAAAAAACATAAATATAAAAATGTACAGGTCTTTTCAGAATCTTGTCTCTCGTTAAACTGTCAAACTTGTACACCACAGTTGATAACAGGACACAAGTCTCTGCTGCCTTCTTACCTTGGCTTCTCCAACTGTGATTGATCACCAGCTCAGACTGGTTTGACACTGTGTGGATTCCTCCTAAATTTATTGACAGATTTCTAGTCCTGGAACCGGAGGTTTTAAAACTTTAAAAAACTTTCCTTCAGTCTAGTTTTTACTCATTTTTGAATTGAGAGACACCGAGTAATTAGGGAGAAACCAATAAAATCTTAATAAAAGATGATGATCAGTATGACAAACAACTTATCTGGCCAATAACTCCTCATTTTATATTTACAACTGACAGTTGTAAATATAAAATTGCAATTCTACAGCTTTTCTGCAATGTTTTTTATCTTTCTTACACAATCCATAGACTCAAAAAGTCATAATATTTCTTTTTTTTCTTCAAATCAATTCATAGACAAATAGAAAGATAGACAGACACATAGAGAGAGAGAGACAGATAGACAGACAAACATATAGATAGACAGACAGTTCGACAGATTGGGAGTCAGTCAGACGGACAGACAGACAGACAGACAGACAGCCAAATAGATACATGGATAAACAGAGAGATGATAGAAAGACAGAGAGAGAGAGAGAGACAAATAGACATAGACAGGCAGACAGACAAGTAAATTAATAGACAGATAGAGAGGCGAACAGTCACAGACAGACAGACAGATAATGTTGAATTCGCATGACCAAAACCCTCGTGTCTTCTTTGACCCAAATTCTTTTCCTTGGATCCAATTTCCACAGCGAGTTATTGTCTTGTCGGTTCTATATCTATCATTTTCTCAGAGGATTGCAATATATTTCTGTTTTTATTCAGTTACAATAAATGTAAAACAGGGATTTCAAGAGAATCTAGTTTTTATATGTCAGACGTGACAAAAATTGCAGAGTAGGCAGTGAGTATCTTATTATTATGATTATTATTGTGATTATTATTATTGTGGTTATAGAAGCAGGGCAGACTCTGTAATCTCAGGCTGAAATAATACATGTGATTTCATGCATGAATGTCAGCTCAGAAACATTGGTTCTCTTCCAGACTGGGCTCCTCCTTGAAACCACAGACAGTGTTTCCCGTTGGTTCCATGAGAAGTGGACCTGATTCACTTGTTCACTGATGTGAATACACAGAACCAATTTAGATTTGATGAACCACTTAACCCCTCCTCCCCATTAGCACTTTATTGTGTTTATCTTGGTTTGGAAGTGATGAGCGGGAATTAACCTTTCTTTTATTGCTCAGTATCGGCCGTATGTTTGTTTACTGCTTTAATAAAACAGGAAATTAAAAACAATCTAACTTTCTCTGGGAGTCTCCAGTTAAGGCTCCACGCACTGAGGAGGGAAAGAGAATATTTGCTGGATTATTTCCCACCTGTGCCATCCACACACACACAGGGGGAGGGAGTGAGGGGCTGGGGGGGCCCTGGGGGGTGGGGGAGGCGGGAAACACAGGGCAGATCATTAAAGGGATATGAATTTCAGCTGCGATCAATTTACCTGTTCGTAATTAAAAGGAAGTAAATGGAAGAAAGAAAAAAGAAAAAAAAAACAGATACTGAACCATGATTGTGCAACTGCTCATTGATAGACAGACAGACAGGCAGGCAGACAGGAAGGCAGACAGACAGATAGATATTTAGATAGACAGACAGACGGACGGACGGACGGACAGATAGACAGGCAGACAGACAGATGAATAGAGAGGCAGACAGACAGACAGACAGATATTTAGATAGACAGACAGGCTGACAAACAGGAAGACAGACAGAGAAACGAAAATATAGACAGAGAGACAGACAGACAAACAGACAGATAAACAAAGAGATAGACAGACAGACTAACAGAAAGACAGGCAGACAGACGGGCAGAAAGACAGGCAGACAGATTAGAAGTATAGACAGACAGGCCTCCAGATAAATATATAAACATACAGACAGATAGACAGATAGAGAGACAGATAAACAGACAGACGGACAGAAAGACACAGGCAAACAAACAGACTTATGGATAAATAGACAGACAGACAGACAGATAGACAGATTGATAGATAGATAGACAGATGGATAGATAGCTACACAGATGGACAGACAGACAGGCAGATGGACAGACAGTGAAAACTCCAGAGTCAAAGCTTTGACCCATTGCTTGTTAAACATGTATATTCACTGGTTCAATAACCCTTTATAACTGTTGTCACTTCTTTTGATATCACTGATGTTTATCACCAAACTAATATCAAACTACTTTCTTACAAATTCCCTCTACAAGTTCATGAGAAGACAAAAAAATCAGATTAGAGACTTTAAAATATAATCAAGATTCCCAGCCTTGATTTCAGTAAAGAGACATTTCACTGAGGCTATGCAAAGATGATTAATCATTCATGGAGGCTTTAATATATTCAGCAGCTCTGGGCAGAGGTGAGGAGAAGGTGTCCTGACAGATTTTATTAAGTTGAGGTTGATGAAATGTGGAATCCTGCATTCTTACACAGGGGCAGGGGGTCACAGTTCTCTCCACCTCCTCAGCTCCAGCGCGGACTTTCTTTTCAGGATTCTTTCTATTTTCAAACCCTTGGACGATATAGAGGCACAATAGAAAAACGTGAGAGTTTTCCTGAGTCCAGCAGTGACCTGGAGGAGAGCAGCTCCAGTAGGAGACACTTTTTGTCTCCCGGTTCAGCCATATGTGGAAAAGGAAAAATGGTTCATCACAATTGATCGTGAATAACAATGACTGTTTACACTGGTTTTATCTGTAAATGTCAGAGCTAATGTCGTCCGTCTCCTTCTAACCTTTTCAGGCCGTACGGTAAGAACGACCTCTGGTCTGATATGACCTTGAAGTGGTGAAGAGTGTCTGACCAATGAATGTCAAGGAGGGAGCAGCCGATCAATGAAACACAGGTTTCTAGAATGAAGACAAAAAATTCCTGCCCTTATGGCCACATACATGTTCTGCACCACTATCACTTACTTCACTGCCACTCCTCTCAGAGTATTATAGATTTTTCTTGCTCTAGATTGACAATATCCTCATTTTTTTTTTACTTTTTCTCTAAAATAAAATGTTCCAAGAGGATTTGTTCAGACGACAGATTTCTTCTCAATAAATTTTAAGCTAGCTTTGACAACCAATGGATCTCCAGCAGTTTGTCAACCAACTTTGATTATTTTTCTAATGTTGAAGCAGTTTTCAGTATTTTTTTTCATCTTGAAACTCTAAACTGGTGGCAGTGTGTCATTTTTAAACCAATTCAAAACATATTCATTCTAAAAATCTAAAAAAAAGTATTTACTCAAAAGAAGAAAATAAAACATTTTCCTCTTTTGTCCTTCAGCCCAATGACTTTATTCATGCGACACTAAAGTAAGGAGAGCAGACACTTGATTGGTCAGTGGAAAGACTGCTGTCATCCACTGCAGCTTTGATTTTAATGACAAGATCAAACCGACAACCAGAATTTCTGCTGAGAAAAAAAGATCTAAACTGATCGAATACACATAGTTTTTTGTCAGTTCTTCCTCCGACCCTGCTGGTTGTGTTCTTCTTTAGTCAAGCCAAAAAAAAAAACCTCAAATAACTGAGTTTTCTTTGTTGCCAAATATGCAATACTGTATATTTTAATACATCTCAGAAGACTTTGAATTTAAATATCAGACAGCTGGTCCACAAAAAGGCAATAAAACAAGGTTCTCTGCTCCTGGAATGATGTTGGCAAACTTTGTTGCCTGCTGACATGAAACCCTGATCTTGGCAGAATGTGTAAAGTCACGTTCTAGCCTCACACACACACGTCTCCCTTTTATATACAACAATATGCAATTTCCAGCACATGCAACCTTGGATGCAGCGCATGTAAATTATAATTCTGGTCCAGACTGCTGAGTGTTACGGCTGCGAGGACGTAAAGTTTATTTGGTCTGAGTTTCCCCCTAATTTAAGCAGATGGTTGGTTTAATCTCTGGTGCTTTGCTTTAACAACATACTAATATTTGCGTTGACTAAGTTGTAAAAACAATCTCGTGTTACAGACGGTAAAAAGTTACAAAAAAACCTGACCTTCCAAACGTTGTCGATCAGGTATTTACTTTGACATCTCGGCCCTGCAATATAGATCAAATGGAAATCTGCCCCAGAGGACGTCCTAGTTAGAAGAAGGAGAAGGTGTCAGGGGTATTTGTGTCCACGCTGTGGTTTGGGGTGAGGACACACACATTGTGCGTCCTCCACCTTCCCACTCTTAGAAAATTGCCTTTCAGATGTTGCGTATTTATTAAAACTCAGAAATAAAGTAAAAAATGCGTACTACCAGCGATGTTTAATGATAGCAGTGCTGGTATTGGTATAAGAGTATTGCCGTACCATAGTCAAGAACTCATACTTGAGAATATGACACACTACCAGAGTTATTTTTCACCACCACCAGCTGTGAAAAGCTCGGTCATTTGTTTTCCTACAGCAGTTCACTGTATTCCTGTCCTCACAGGTTCTTTATTTAGGGACCGTCAACAAAGATTTGGAACCAAAAACAGAAACAGGACTTGGTTTGAGAACTCCAAAAAGAAAGTGTTTTTGTTTTTACAGAATTGTTGTTTTTAAAGCGTATCTTACAAGATCCTATAAAAATGTGTTCAATATGAACAAGATTAAAAATTATCCCTGTTTCTGTAGGAGTTGAACTATTCACAATACACATTTTAGCTCTAAACCAGGGGTCTCAAACTCGCGGCCCGTGGTCCAATTGTGGCCCATTGAACAGTATTTTATGGCCACAACCTTGATGTGAAAGTTGAATTTATAATAATCATGTAGAATGTGTCTCATCATCATGTGTGTCTTGTATCAAGGCATCTCACAGGGAAACAACCTGTGACGCAAAGATGTAAAAACTCATAAATACATTAATAGAATTGTCTTATCAGAGTGCATCAAATGCCTGAATCAAAGATGGCTAAATAATTCAGCTTAACATCATTAAACAATTCATTTTTCATTTGTTTTATAGACAAAAAATGTACTAAAATATGATTTATCTTCCAGGTTCAACAAGAAAACGTTGAATTCATGGATGAGAAGATTGTTTCATTAAAATACAGACATAATTAAAGTTAGCCTTCAGCCACACACCATCTGCACAGACACTGATGTTGTGCTTGAAGTCGACGGGTTGATCATCTGTTTACCAACTTAATAAATATTCACATCTACAGTACTACCGCAGGCGCCTGATGGACCACAGCAGAGAAAGACACAGATGTAAACTAATGGTCTGAGAGAAAGTTGTCCTCAAGATAAATAGAAAGATATTTCTTTATTCAAAGTAACAATAATCTTATCATACAACTCAGGAATGGAACCATAAGGAAAAAAAATGTTCTGATCAAAAAAGGAGTGTTTTTTTTAGGACGTGGGATGGAACATAAAATCCAGAAGATAGACCAGTCTATAAAGGAACCAACACAAACGCATGGGACATAGAAAATGACCCTCACCTGGTATCCAGAATGTGGACATACATTTTACGACCAGACTAGTACTGTATGTCTGGCCTTCCTCTTACATATGGCAACATTTTTCTAACACTGTTGCATTCACTGATCCTTCAGAGTCAGGTATCTCAGGTGATGCAAGGCAACTTATATTTTATGTTGTCTGGCAAAATTCATTTCACATAATGTTTTTTTCCGTCTTACCTGTTGCACATTTAGTGCAAGGGCAGTCAGCTTTGCTTTTGGGCTCAAACAAACTTCATTTGGAAGAGGTCCAGATATAGTTCTGGATTTGTTTAAATGTTGCCTGAACTTTGAAGATCAGATCTTGGCCACCAAAGATCCAGGAGAAGGAAACAGTGACCAGTTTTGCTTGGATAACTACTCAGCGACACAGATGTAAACTAACATTCTTAACTTCCATCCATCTTCATCTGCTTATCTGTTTCCAGGTTCCTGTAGGCAGCAGTCTTCACGACCTCCACCCAAATCCCACCACACCCTATGATCCCCTCATGAACCTTCTCCAGGTGCTGAGCCCACTGGAAGGAGCCAACAACCCTAACCTGGAATTGGAGAAGGTGAACCATGTCACCATTGGTCCACACCAATGACAGAGACATTGTCCCAAATTCAACATCACATATAAATTTGTAAACACCATAATAAAACACACACACACACACTCCTCCTTTCAACACACACACACTCAATCAGTGAGATCCTCCATGTGTCGGACCTCTCATAACTCCGTCTTCGCGCTCTTGTTCAGTCCAACCGAAGGTTTGGACCTCCAGTCGTCCTTGAGCCATTTGTTGAAAACAGCAATGGGGTCAATGTTCCAGTGTTTGTGGAAGGAGATGGGCACCTGGTGGGCGAGGAGGTCTCTGGGATAGTCCTCCGGACGTGCCTGAAATGATGAAGATCACTTTATGTTCAGAGAGGTGTCACAGTGAGGCTGAGCTCACGCCGCAGGGAGCAACGACGGGGGATTTAAAATGAACATTTGTTAAGAGCCAGACATAGGAGGTTGTAAACTGAATGAAAAATGAGATTGAGATTGAATCAGCATTTGTTATTCAAACTTTCTGACTGCAGGCAAAAACATCTACAAAATGTCTTGGAGAAATGATTTATTTTTTTGTCCAATAAGATGAGTCATCTTAATCTTAAAAAAGAAAAATCATGAGTCATTGAAAAGAATGAAACCAGAGGATGGACCATCGAGAGGCATCGAGTATAACAAGGAAGTTGTAAAATGTATATATGTATATATATAAAACAAGCAAGCAAGAAAAGAGGAGGGAGTCAATTAGCAATATCGCCACCTACTGGCAAGTGTCAAGATTGTGAATAGATGACACTCAGCTGTATAAAATACCCCTCTTCAAAATTTTCAGAGGAAAGCCATCGAATACAGGTTTCAACCTCCATTATGTGGTGGCGAGTATGCCTGCCTTACACTCAGAGGGTCCTGGGTTTGACACCCAGAAGAATCATACACTCAGAAACTCCAAGGAAAACATGTTGCGGAAGATCTACATAACAATTTCTGATAGATAGACAGACAGACAGACAGACAGACAGACAACCACTGGGACTGTAACATGGACCGACCTGATGGAAGAGTGGACTATGGGTGACTGGAATCCTGAGAGCATTAAGGCACATTCCCAGCACCATGTCATCCGGAGCGTCATTGCTGTAGCATTTGCAGCCACTGTTCAGGAGTTGGACCACGACTTCCCTGCTGAACACCATCCTACACACACACACACACAAAACAAAAAAAATAAGGCAGCATTAACAAAACAAGCTGCAAGCCCGGGCTGGAAGTAGTCTACTAATTTTATTCCAACACCAGTCGTTCAATATCTATAAAAATGTGCTACCACCTTTAAACAGAGGGTAGGTGGATATTATGGTCGTTCATCATCTATAAAAATGTGCTACCACCTTCAAACAGAGGGTAGAAGGATATAATGGTTGTTCAACATCTATAAAAACGTACTACAACCTTTAAGCAAAGGGTAGGAGGATATTATGGTTGTTCAACATCCTAAAAGAATTGCTACAACCTTTAAAACAAAGGGTAGGAAAATATTATGGTAGGTAAAAACTTAGGATATGGCTATTTTTGCGACAGGTGGGAAAAAATCATGGGTAGAAAAATACTTCAGAACTATGGAACCCACACTTGTTGACCTGACACAAGTCCCATGATCGGTACACGATATTAAGGGCCTCATCCTGGTGATTATCCCCAGGCCTCAGTTAGCGTTAATGCGGCCCTGTTCACAATAAGAATTTTCAAAGCAGAAACAAATCAACTCATCTCCCAGTTTCTCAAACTAATTATCCTGGTTTTCATCTTCCTGACAAGACAACAGCAGAGGAAGAAAGGAAGCTGGAGATCAGAGCCACAGGCCGACGTGTTGTTTCGCAAAAGAGAAACACATGAACAAACTACCGTGGCTGTTCATCACCCACACTACAAACATCATTGTTAGTAGTAAAAACTGGCACCTGCATTTCTGTGAAGTGTCACACCAACTAAGCACCGACACAAACACACACACACACACACACACGCACACACCCCTCCACCATGGATTTATCTCTGGTTCAGATAAACACCGACACGCTGCCAATGCTGCTCCTTCACAAACCAGTCATCGTCTTAGAATTTTATAGATTTCTTTTGTAGAGATAAGAAGCAACTTCTTTCTGTATGTTGCCATGCAGATTCCTTGC
Organism: Paraplagusia blochii; assembly: GCA_016785265.1. NCBI lineage: Eukaryota > Metazoa > Chordata > Actinopteri > Pleuronectiformes > Cynoglossidae > Paraplagusia > Paraplagusia blochii. The sequence continues at coordinate 76,959 of JAFBJS010026148.1, forward strand.
TCTATCAATAGGAAACATGTATGCAAATTCACGAAGTTCCATTTTTAATACCTCTGCTAAAACAATCTCCCTCAGGACAGAGGAACACTAAATAAATGTGGATTTTCCAGAGGTCTTTTTTGTCCGCCGCTTTCTCCAGCCTTTGTGTCCTGAATTGTTATTCTGCGTAGCTGTTGCTAGTAGCTGTGTGGTCATGGTTGACAATTGACTCATGATTTAAACAAACAAAATAATAATAATAATAATAATAATACATACATACATAAAAATATATATATGTATGAATACATTTTAATTATGAGCGCCTTTCAAGTCACTTTAGGTCACTTTACAAAAATGTTCATAACGAAGTATGTAAGGACAAAAGAATGCTTTTGTCCTTAAATACTTCGTTATGAACAAAGCATGTTTTTAGTAATTTCGGAAAAACTTTTATTTTTGGAGATTACTTCTGGATCTTATGAGGACAGTATTTCACAGTGATCACTAGTCTCCAAACCCAAATATTTTAAATTTTTACAATTTTAACTACCAAAATGTTCATAACTAAGTATTTTAAGACAAAGGAATGCAATTTTGGTCAATTTTGAAAAAAAAAAAATTTTTGAGATTACTTCTGGAATTTGTCATTACAGTATTTCACAGTGATCACTAGTCTCCAAACCAACATATTTTAATTTTTTACAATTTTAAACACCAAAATGTTCATAACTAAGTATTTTAAGACAAATGAATGCATTTTTAGTCATTTTTGAAAAACTTTTATTTTTGGAGATTACTTCTGGATCTTATGAGGACAGCATTTGACAGTGATCACTAGTCTCCAAACCAAAAAATTTGAAATTTTTACAATTTTAACTACCAGAATGTTCAAAAATAAGTATTTTAAGACAAATGAATGCATTTTTAGTCATTTTTGAAAAACTTTTATTTTTGGAGATTACTTCTGGATCTCATGAGGACAGTTTTTCACAGTGATCACTAGTCTCCAAACCCCAAAATTTAAAATTTTTACAATTTTAACTACCAGAATGTTCATAACTAAGTATTTTAAGACAAATGAATGCAATTTTGGTCAATTATGAAAAACTTTTATTTTTGGATATTACTTCTGGATCTTATGAGGAAGGGTTTTCACAGTGATCACTAGTCTCCAAACCAAGAAATTTTTTTTTTTACAAATTTAACCACCAAAATATGAATAACTAAGTATTTTAAGACAAATTAATGCATTTTTAGTTATTTTTGAAAAACTCTTATTTTTGGAGATTACTTCTGGATCTTATGAGTACAGGTTTTCACAGTGATCA
>JAFBJS010026497.1:6624-56300 GCA_016785265.1 Paraplagusia blochii
GAGATTGATGGATGCAGTGAGGGAGGACATGGAGGTAGTTGGAGTCAGAGTAGAAGACACAGAGGACAGGGGGAGATGGAAGAGAATGATTCTTCTGTGGCAACCTCTGACAAAGGGACAAGCTGAACGGAGACGATCTGTCACGCAGAGAAGTTCAAGAATAAACCATATACAATATAAACAACAAGAACACATGATACAATTGTAATGTAATATATAATGTAGTCAACATTTTATCTGCTTAATACAAGGTGAAATATGTCCCCAAACAGACAGTCACACAGACACACGGCTCAGAAGTCTCTCATTAAAACTCCGATTTCAAAGTTGGTTCAGTTTCGCTTTGTTTCCAGACATTTTTTTCGACTTTGTAGCGAATGTTTCAACTTTATCGGTTTCATTTCATTAGGGACAGAGTTTGAGATATGACTCTCATTGATGGAGGACACTGACTTGGCCTGAATACGATGGGAAATTCAGTTCTTTTTTTTTTTTTTTTTTTCATTATTGACAGAGCTCCTGGTGGCTCTGCTGCTCTCCAGTCTGCTGTTGTGTCTTTTAGGATATTCATTGATGAATAATTAATTTTTAAACATGTAAATTGATTCTCAATTATTTAAATTAGATTTTAAAAGTGTAAATTTGTCCCCATTTTTTTATAGGCACACGGCTCAGAAGTCTCTCATTAAAACTCCGATTTCAAAGTTGGTTCAGTTTCGCTTTGTTTCCAGACATTTTTTTCGACTTTGTAGCGAATGTTTCAACTTTATCAGTTTCATTTCATTAGGGACAGAGTTTGAGATATGACTCTCATTGATGGAGGACACTGACTTGGCCTGAATACGATGGGAAATTCAGTTCTTTTTTTTTTTTTTTTTTCATTATTGACAGAGCTCCTGGTGGCTCTGCTGCTCTCCAGTCTGCTGTTGTGTCTTTTAGGATATTCATTGATGAATAATTAATTTTTAAACATGTAAATTGATTCTCAATTATTTAAATTAGATTTTAAAAGTGTAAATTTGTCCCCATTTTTTTATAGGAAAAAAAAATAAATCACTCACAACTTGTAATTCAATTCCCAGTCTCTGTAGCTCGCAGAAAAATAAAGTTCAAGAGTGGAATCAAATTGACTCTGTCAAATATCACTATTGAAAACGTTAGGATGATTTAGAGAGAAGAGAAATGGAGGTCAGGCGGAAAAAAGATGGAGTATGTGTGTAAGAAATAGGGAGACGAGCTGAATGGTGGGGTTAAAGGGAGCAGAGTTGGTGAAGGAGCAGTTTAGATACTGAGAATCAACTCTTTAGAGCAGTGGAGACTGTGGACGAGAGATGGAAGGATGGACCAGCTGGATAAAAGAGTCAGGAGTGATCTGAGATAGAAGAGAGTCAGCTAAGGTGAAGGGAGAGGAAACCAGCCACGATGAATGGATTAGAGACACTATGAATAGGTAGAAGACAGGGGACAGAGGTGGAGGTGGAGGAGTTAAAGATGCTGAGGTTCTCTTTAGGAGAGACAAGGATGGACAGGATCAGGAATGAGGGGATTATTTGTATTTATTCTTGCCGATACTCTCTGGTTTAATAAATATTTGTGCAAGAAAAGTCAAATAGAATGTCAAGGTAACGAAAGATCTTAATGTGAATGATGTTCATCTAAAGTTGCTTAGAAAAGTCATGATGGATTAGAGACACTAGGAAAAGTCTCTTTAGGAGAGACAAGGATGGACAGGGTCAGGAATGAGGTGATTAGAGGGACAACACAAACAGGAAGGTCAGATTGAGATGGTTTGGACATGTTCAGAGGAGGGACAGAGGTTACATTGGTAGAAGAATGATCCTAGAGATGGAGCTACCAGGTGGGAGACAAAGAGGAGATTGATGGATGCAGTGAGGGAGGACATGGAGGTAGTTGGAGTCAGAGTAGAAGACACAGAGGACAGGGGGAGATGGAAGAGAATGACTTACTGTGACAACCCTTAAAAAAAGGACAAGCCGAAAGAAGAAGAAGAACTTAAAATGGTCTGGACATGTTCAGAGGAGGGACAGTGGATACATTGGTAGAAGAATGATCCCAGAGATGGAGCTGCCAAAAGATGGAGCTACCTGCATCCATCAGGAGATTGATGGATGCAGTGACATGGAAGTATTGGGAGTCAGAGTAGAAGATACAGAGAACTAAAGATGCTGAAGAACAATGGTATGTGTTAGTAGTAAGAATTCACCCTCCTTTTTAGAACATTTTGTTGTTGTTTTCTTTCCTCTTCTGAGTATTGAGCTTTATTTACAAACCAAGACTGAACTTTTTAATTCTCCGTGTTTTAACTTCCATCTCCGTAACAACTGAAAGTGTTTCTGAGCAGCTTGCTGGCTGCAAACAAAGCGCTTATAAGGGCTTTTTTTTTTTTTTTTTAAATCTCATAAACACTAGTAATCCTCAAAGCACAAACGCATTTGTCGTATTTTGTTCCACGTATGTTTTAATGAGACACCTCACCTGGTGTTGACAGAAAAAGCTGGCACAATGAGCCACATGCTTAAATTTGCCAACTTGAGTGTAACGGCTTCTTAAGACACGTCCCCCAGTGCAGGGTGTCCAAATGCCAGCTCGCGTAGGTGCCAGCCAAAAAAAAAGAAAAAACAGCAGAATTGTCAGGGTTGTTGTGCTGTTGTCCCGACAATGTCCAAAAATATTCTGAATGCGGCACCTACTGCCATCTGAATGCGACGGTTTGTTCATTATTCACAGGAAACAACAACGGTTGGGCCAGAGGAGCCGCTCTGCAGCTGTACAATACGCTGTGCATTATAGTGTCCTCCTGCATAAATGCATAATGCATTGTCTGCTGCTGTGGGTCGGTGTCTTAAAGAGGAAGACGGATTCCTTTGTGTTAGAGCAGCCACTCTGGGAGGGGCCAAAGCTGTGGGTCAGACATCTATTAGTGTAATGGCTTCACGTTGATGGACTTCTTCCACATACAGATCATGTAAAGTTGATGATTAAAATTCGAACTGATGGAGACAAGCACACAGTGAATAGAAGATAAATGGAAGACATTTGTGGACGAGGTATTTGAGGAGACGTTTGTGAAAGTTGTTTACAGACCGAACTCCATCTTTGCATTTGCTGTGGATGTTTGAACATCTGAGCAGAAGTTGATAGAGTGGCCTCCATAAATCAAGGAATGTGCAGAGTGCCCTTTTTATTCAATATTAACATTTTTTTTAATTATTTTTATGTTTTAAGAAGGGGTTACAAAACTGGTCTCTGCTTATCTTCTGAATAATAGTTGGGAAGATAGGATATATTTATATAACATAAATACAATACATGTATTTTTATTAAATATATGCATAAACATACATATGTGAATGCATGTGTTCTTTTTCACTACACTAAACTTTTTTTCATTCTTAAGCGATATGGAAGTGCAGGGTTTTTTGTTTTTTTTTAAATCAAAAATACTATGCACTTTTGTCATCCTGGCTGGTGCAACTTATACTCCAGAAAATCCAGAAATATGGTGTGTGTAATTAGATAACATATCTATCTGTCTGTTTATCTACTTTTCTATCAATCTATGTTTTTGTCTGTCTATCTGTCTGTCTGTCTATCTATCTATCTATCTATCTGTCTGTCTGTCTGTCTGTCTGTCTGTCTATCTTTTTGTCTGTCTGTCTGTTGTTCTGTATGTCTGTCTGTGTCTGTCTGTCTGTCTATCATCTATCCATCTATCCATCTATCTATCTGTCTGTCTGTCTGTCTGTCTCTGTCTGTCGTTCTGTCTGTCTGTCGTTCTCTCTGTCTGTCGTTCTGTATGTCTGTCGTTCTGTATGTCTGTCTGTCTGTCTATCTTTTTGTCTGTCTGTCTGTTGTTCTGTCTATCTGTCTGTCTGTCTGTCTGTCTGTCTATCTATCATCTATCCATCTATCTATCTGTCTGTCTGTCTGGCTGTCTCTGTCTGTCGTTCTGTCTGTCTGTCGTTCTGTCTGTCTGTCGTTCTGTATGTCTGTCGTTCTGTATGTCTGCCTATCTGTCTGTCTATCTATCTATCTATCTGACTGTCGTTCTGTCTGTCTGTCTGTCTGTCTGTCTGTCTGTCTGTCTCTCTGTCTCTCTGTCCGTCCGTCCATCCGTCCTTCTGTCTAGCATTTTCCATCTGTCCATCTCTGATGTGCTGAGATCTAATCATGTGCTTAATAGTTTGTAAATGTGATAATTTGTGAAATAATTACTGGATGTGAAAAATCACTTATAAATGATTTCATATTGTTCTAATTCCTTACTGCAGTAAAAACCCGTGGAAGGTCATCAAACTGCTACACCCTTCATTATGAGAACAATGATGAATCACAGCCACTTGTTAGACCTCAATCAGTGACAATCACAACAGATTCCCATCCAGTCATGAATGGACCGACTAATCCAAGACCTCACGTCCATTCCTTGTAATCCCTGTCCCTTCGTTTAGCCTCCTTGAACAGGATTTGCACCGAGGCCCTCGCCTTCTTTCATGTGTTCTTTTAACAAGCAGATGGTTGAAACCAGCAGGGAGTCTCTGCTCTTTGCCCCGTGCTCTCCTTTTAGTTGGAAGCAGCGAGTGGAGCTGAGGATATCAATGCAACTTCTCCCTCCATAAACACGTTTTCGCAGCGTTGCCCCAGTTTTTTTATGGCGCTTTTCAACACCACACTTGTTTGTTGTGACTCTCGCATATTTTAACAGGAATCATCCTCCAAATAGGGTTATTAATCCATGCACTCGCGGAAAACTGGACTAAAATGTCGCCGATAAATTCCGTTGACTTTACGTCCTTGTTTTCCATTGATGTATTTATTTGTTTGTTATTTCTTCTCATCTTCTTCGCTATCTGTTACACGGAGGCTAAATATGTAGTGCAGTAGTTGCAGTCGGCAACTCTTAAATTACACCTGGCCCATATCTGTCAAAGACAGGCCCACACAGAGGATCGTCTGCAGCTGTTCCTGAACAGAGACAATAATTATTATCAAACTGCCGGGATTTTTTTTTCATCGGCTCATCTGTTCACATTAACGAGTGTGCGAAGAAAACACATCGAGTTCATTAAGTGCATAACACATTTATTTAACCTGTCAAAGAAAAAAGAAAAAAAAATAAATATATGCATATTTTTTTTCCCTGTGTTTTACTCATAGCCGGGCAGTTAGTGGCCCAGTGGTTAAAGAAGTGGACTTGAGTCCACAAAGCCCCCGGTTCGAATCCCCCTAACGCCAAGTTACCGTTGAGGTGCCCTGACTATGGTCCCCCACACTGCTCCCTGGGCGCAGTCCCCTGCTCATAACAGTAATGAATGAAAGGGACGGAATTCGTTGATTAATTCTAAAATAAAAATAAAATTAAAAAAATAGCTGTAGTATGATGATGGTCCTTAATAAATAGCAGACTGAAGCATCTAAGGTGAAAAAAAAAGCAAAAACAAAATGTGTTATTTAACAATTAAAACTGACAAAAATGTATGTCTAATTTAAATTTTTTTTTTTTTTTTTTTTTTTTTTTTTTTTTAGTATCAGAATTTTTTTTTTTTCTTCAGTATCAGGGAACGTCTTCCTATTCATTTTTAATCCCTGGTATCACTGTTAAATATTAAGGGACCAAATTTGTCGTAATGGCCTTCACATTGACCCAGAGTCAACGTGATGGACATGCAGATAAAAATGAATGGATGGATAGTTGGAAATTTGTCCTATAAATTAATTGTCCAGTGTAACTTGGTCTTCAGGGTTAGAGTCCATAATGTGGTTGTTGATCCAGGGTGAGTTTTTCTTTTTCTTTTTTTTTTTTTATCAATTGAAGTATCATAGCAACAACACAGGGCCTGTATCTCTGTGGCTTTGGATAAAAAGAAAAAGTCCTCATCGTGACATTGATGGGCGTCTGAATGCACTCTCAGAATGAGTGAAGGGTGCGAGACATGAGACCATGGAGTGTGACAGACAGGAGACATTCATGTTCAGCAGCCTAAGACACAGCTCTGCCTCATCTCCCCTGTAAAGAATTTAATTACCCCATTAGTGAGTGAAGATGCCTCTATTTCACTTCAGCGATGCTTCCGCTCCCGCACGGCAGCTGCAGGAAGTAGTTGAACAAAGTCCGCGGGCCTTCCAAGGATAAGAAAACATTGTCATGTCTCCAAAAAGGAAGTCCAGCCGTGTCCTCTTAATGTCCACTCCTGTGTTTGCATTTAATGTACTGTACTTCGCAGTGAGTGCGGATGAGGGACTCTGCTTCATCCCAGACCTAATGCATCCTGACCTCCCTCGCTAATGGCAGCCGGCCTTTTAGATTTACTCAAGGCTGAAATCACTTGTTCTCCATGCAGCGCTCCAACCCTCTCCTCCAAAACACTGACTGCTCACGGGCGGGGGAACAGTATAAGTAGAAGTCGCAAAGACTTTTTCTGCTGTGACCAAAACCATTTCATAAAAAGGAACTTGTTTCGTCCTCGGGAATACAAAACCACGGCCCAGGTGGACGGCTGTTAGTGTCCAGGCAACAGGACATCTTCAAGTATTCCTTTTGATTTAATGTAAAACACCATTTGTGCAGAGAGCCAGTCCGGACTCAGGTTGTCCTTGGCCCCGTCATGTTCCATTTCTCTTCCCTCCTCTCTGATCATTAAGGAGGAATTGATGCGTCCTGTTCATTATGCACGGGCTAAATGGAACCACAATGAAAATCTGCCACTCACTGTCGCTCATGATTGCATTATTCCATTATGGCCCATCTACAGGAGGCTCTCAAGTCGAGTCATCAGGCGCGGCCAATGGTGCTTTCCGCTTCCAATTTCCAGCTTCCCGTTTCCTACCATAAATCTTTAAATAACCATTTGGTAACCTCTTATTTGCTGTTGCTACTGTCTCCTGTGCCCCGTACTTTTGGAAGGTATTGTTTCAAAACAGACATTAAATATAAATAACCCTGACAGCATGAGCGTTGTAATGTATTATTCGAGGAGAGGAGAACATTACTGCTGTCCTGCTGCGTGTAGATCACACTAAAGCTCCAATAGAGCGAGTCTCCTATTATGGCTCTTTAACCTTTATAACAGTATAACGTGAAATGAGGGAGTGTCTCTGACACCAGAACCACATAGAACAACTGAGGTTTTTTTTACTGTGTTCCAATCAAAACATTCTTGATCCATAACTTTCAAGACCAGTTTACAGAAACTGACTGTGATGTTTTTTGTCTGGTTCCATCACCAGTACCAGGCCCGGTTATTAGTTCTGTCTGTGATCGTGCAGCCTGTGGCTGAAGAGCACAATGTTTAATATCCATACATTCATCTTCTTCTGCTTGTCCGTTCCCGGGTCGCAGGGGCGCCTGGCGCCACCCAAATCACATTGCACCATATTGTGTGTGTGTGGGTGGTGAGCCCACAAGAAGTTCTGTGAGTCGGGCTGGTGCTGTGATCAGAGAACCTCAGCAGCAACCTGGCAGTTGGTGGATTCAAACCCAAAACCCAGCAAATCCAAGTGCGCTTCCCGAACCACTAGGCCACCACCGCCGTCGCCTTTAATATATACTAATATAAACTACCTAGTGTTGAGTCAGCAAGGTTTCAGGTTCAAAACCAGTGAGGTGCTCGGAACATAGCGTAGCCCATAACCTCCACCCACAGGAAGGCTCACAGAATGGAGCAGCGTGATTTGGGTGGTGCTGGCTGTCCCTGCGACTCGGTAACGGATAAGCAGATGAAGATGAATGAATGAATGAATGATCTAGATCAGGGGTTTTCAAAGTGTGGGGCGGGTCCCCCTGGGGGGGCACGGCGAGGTGCTGAAGGGGGCGCATGTGACCCTGGGGAACGTGCTTTTTTTTCCGCCGTACTACAATAAAGTATAATTGCACATCCTTGTAAGTTGAACTATATCTTGTTTTGTTTCTTTATGTTGACAAGGATACGATGTTATGCAGAGGTGTAGCTAGAACTATTTTATAAACAAATGCTGTTATTTATAGTTGTGGCGGAGAGTGGGTGGTGGGGTGGGGGATGTGAATTGTTTTCTTCTTGCTAGGGGGGGCGTAACAGAAAGATTGGGCAGCTCTGATCTAGATCTCTACTAATGTAGAATAATCTCCATCCTACCTGGAGCTACCAGGTAGGAGACAAAGAGGAGTTGGAAAAGAGACAAAAAGGGACAAACTAAAAGGACAAGTACAGCATTGTATGGGATTTTACTAAGTTTGTCCACTGACTAATAATAGTTATTGTGTTTGCGTCGATCCTGGACTGAAGGTCAAAGTTATGGCTAATGTAGAATACGGTTTGGAACTTCTCAGTATTTTTCTAAGAGCTGTCCAGGGATGATGTATTAAATGAAGATTAATCACAGCAGCAGCTGTAAATCGATCACGATTATTCATGATTAATTGTGAAGAAAATTAAGGGTGATTAATCATGGCTCTGTCACTGCCCTCCACAATGATTATTAAATATTAGGGTTTTTAATTGTAAAAAAAAACGAGTGAAGTCATCGGAGGATACAGTTTGTGAAGAAAAGCATATATTTTTTCAACTTGTATGAGAGGATTTGTTGTTTTTTTGTCTAAATACTTTTATTTTGAGAAACGTCAGTAATTACTTTGTTAATTATGTCATTAATGAGACAAATAATGTCACAAATCTTCACAGCTGATTTAAACTTGTTTTTTTGTATTTAACCTATAAAATACAAACAGTTAGTGAATATTTTGTGGCTTAAACTGTGTGATTGTGCAGAGGTCTCATCTTTGGAAAAGTGTTAAACGGATTTACATTTCGGCATTTCCAGCACTTTTCCAAAGCCAACACTGTACTGTGAAGTATTGATTTCTTCATCAACCTGTCAGCTGCAAAGGGAAGAAGCTTACTTTTCAAAATGTCACACAATTCCTTTTTTGTCAGAGTAAATCTATCAGTGGCCATGAGTTATTACCAGCTATTTAAAGTACTTCAGAAAATAAACGAAGTTTATAAATCATTATTAGTCCATTTTGCGCATCCCTTACAAAAATATATGGAGATTCTAGTAGTTGGTGATGGGATTTGGGGGCTTTATTTTGGCGGGTAATGCGAAGGACACATCATTCATCTCGTAGATTTTTGTGTCACTTGGTGCCCTGACTTGCTGGGGTTGGAGTAATATGTCAGAGCCGACACAGCCTCTTGTCCATTGAAGGGCAGATGTAAGGAATACTGAGTCAGGAGATGAACGTCTAACTCACATCTCAATTATTCCCCTCACTGTGGTAGTGCCGAGTCATCACTAAGACAAGTTCCTACCAACGGCCAAGATTGCTTCTGGGACAGGGATGCAATATGGTCCAGGGCAATCTATTCTTATGTCAATATGTCACCACACCAACGCTACTTTTTATAATGTTGCTGATTGTTAGCGCAAAGATTCTCTCACCGAACTCGTGTGGTTGATAGTACTGGGAGTCTTTGTCCGAGACTTGTTTCAGTGGATGATAAATCACAGACTTGGTGGGACAATACAGAACAACGTGAACTGTGATACAGTTATTTGTTCAGGCAAAATAAAGGTACCTCTGCCAATGTAGTGTTCCATAAACTTTATTTTCTGGCAACCCATATTTCCACAGTAACAAACCATGACTCAAGTCAAGAGTTATTGAGAACAGGGGCGTAGTCAGAACCCATCAAATGGGTGGGCCCCGAAAAAAATCAGCGCCAACCCCAAAGTATGATAGCCTAAGATTGATAATGAACATCATCCCTCGTTATGACATGGTCAGCCCTCTCATTGGATGGGGTGGGCTTGGAGATGGCTTGGAGGTATGGACCAGATGGAGGAAAGAGTCTGGAGTAATCTGGGATAGAAGACTGTCAGCTAAGGTGAAGGGAAAGGTTTACAGGACAGTTGTGAGACCAGCCATGATGGATGGATTAGAGACACTAGGAATAGGTAGTAGACAGGAGACAGAGCTGGAGGTGGAGGAGTTAAAGATGCTGAGATTCTCTTTAGGAGAGACAAGGATGGACAGGATCAGGAATGAGGTGATTAGAGGGACAGCACAGACAGGAAGGTTTGGAGAGAAGGCTAGAGAAGACAGATTGAGATGGTTTGGACATGTTCAGAGGAGGGACAGTGGTTGCATTGGTAGAAGAATGATCCTAGAGATGGAGCTACCAGGTAGGAGACAAAGAGGAGATTGATGGATGCAGTGAGGGAGGACATGGAGGTAGTTGGAGTAGAAGATACAGTGGACAGTGGGAGTTGGGAAAGGATGTTTCTCTGTGGTGTCACCTAAATAAGGGACTCTCCCTGTGGTTTTCCTTCTGTCCATCTTTCGCTGTTTCATTTATGGAATCGTCTGTATTGTCATTGTACGAATACAACAAAATTGCTTAGAATCGATTGTTGCCAGGTTAAAATAAATGTCTCATGGGATTCTCAGAATGTCTTCCATCCGAACAGAAGTGGGAAATAGGAGTTAATTGTTTGCACTTTACCAAAGAAATAATGTCGTTTTACCAGAGAGACCATTGATTATGCATCGTAACCCATTAACAATACTTAATGTTGACCAGTCCATCATTAACACGGACAAACATATTGATCTCTTGTCTGAAACTAGCATTTTCCATATTGACAGACTACAATATTGACCTCTTATTGTTGTCTTTGAGATGTGACAGTAGTTGGTAGTCAGTCCTCCCCATGTAGTCTGATGGTCCACCCACTCTGTCCATTCAGTCAGTGAACGTCACAGGAAGTCAGCCTCATCAGGTCATTGTAGGGTCTACCATAGACTGGACTAGGAGACCAATGATTAATATAGAACGAAAAAAAAAAAACTCTTTACTACCAGGTTGCCATTATTTTGAAATAATTGTTCTGTTATTATGTTTCTGGATTTTTTTCTGGAAGTTTTTTGTTTTTGTCCCTTGAACCAGTTTGTCGCCCCTCTTTACTTCCCACTTGTCTTTAGGAATCAGTGTCCTAATGTATTTCTTGTCTTAGTCTTTGAATTTATTTAGTGCTGCTACTTCATGTCGGCAAAGAAGAGTTGAGTTTAATGGCTGCTATTGATTTGTTCTATACACTGTCTGTCCTTGTGATTATGCTCTTATTAAATGAATTAATTCATTCTATGGAACAATTAAGATGTAAGTAATGACAGCGGGTAGACAGCAGGGCATAATTGAATCATGTTGTTGCAGTGGAATGCAACGGTTTTTTTTTTGTTTTTTTTCAGTATCATGGAAAACTCTGGCAGCCAAAGTGAAGAAGTTAATCATACTTTGGACTTTTGCCAAAGACAAGACAAATTAAAATGGATGAGGGACGACGTCGGCGGCAATGGGGACGGCGATGTGTACATTGGGGCACATATTCTTGAAAAGCAAACGTTATAATGTAGTAGTTTAAAACCCAGTTTCACACTCCACCGCACCATTAGATCTGATCTGGGAGCGTGAGCCCCCTGTGCACTGTTTGCTGTCTCTGCAGTCTATAAAGTAACATGTCTTTAATTGTCCCTGGTCTTGTTTAGCTGTCCGCCTTTTTTTATCATCCTAAGACAGACGTCCTGTTTAAGGGATAAATAATTCTACTGAACCGGAAAAAAAAAAAACCTCTCCTTCCTACAGAATTGACACAGATTCATTACGTGTGCTACAAACAAAAGTTGAAATGCAATTACTTTTTAATAAAGTGTAATTATTTAAAGAAAAAATTAATAACTACTATAAATTATTTTGTGTATAATTTAGCGAGACAAAGAAATACGAGGGAGACAAGAGTATGTTCCAAATTGTCTTTAATTGTCAACATGCAGAAACTTATGGTCCTAGTGCGCTCAAACTCCAGGGCTGTAACCACACCCCCAACCCCAGGACCTGAAGGGTGAGAGGTGTCCTCTGTAGTGCCTGCCACACAAAATGTGTATAATTAGTTTGGACTTTATTTCCAGAGATATGACGTGTCAAAAGCAGGTCTGCGGCCCAAACTGGTCCATGGTTTAATTATATTTGGTCTACATGATCATGTCAAATGTGTACTAGAGTTGGTCCACCATTACAAAGACACTATAAATTGATTAGACAGGAAGAGACATGTAAAATACTACTTGAATGTTCCAGGGCTTTGAACCGGTTCAAGGATTGAAAACAAAAACACGAAACGGAAAACTCTGTTCCGTCACCAAAAAACACATATTTGAAAATATTGGTAGCCAGTTCATACTGGTTTTATTTGGTTCTTCAAAATTCCTGTGAAGCCTACAAACAAGTGATCCATCTCCATAAAACTGTTTGGTAACCAGGGCTCTGTACCAGAAGTCTTTGCCAATCAGTTCGGAACAGAAACAACATTTTAAATTTCTGGTCTTGGGTTCCACCATGAGGTTGATGTTCCTGAACCGGTTAGAACAGAAAATATGGTTCCTTGGGATTTTCAGGAGACTAATGACTTTGAATGTAGCGCAACCAGTACCAGTTACCATTATTTTTGATAACTGTTTCTATTCCAGAACAAAAGAAAAATATGTTTCTGGTTCATTAATTCATCTGCATCCTCTTTTCTGTTATCGGGCCACAGGGGGCAGCAGTCTCCACGACTGCCACCCAAATCACACTACACCATACCGTGAGCCTTCCTGTGGGTGATGAGCCCACTGAAAGTTATGTGGTTTGGGGGTAATATCAGTCACAGCTGATGGATCCGAACCTAAAGCCTTGCAAACCCAGGTCTCCAGGCACTAAAGAAAACTGATAAATTCCTCACAATTCAGATTGGGTCAGATTTTACCCAGTAACAGTAGACAAATGAAAAGGACTGTATTTTAATCCCATAAATAGTTGTTCATAGTAACACACAAGAGATAATAATGCCTAACAGAGGACACAGGCCTTGTAAGGACACTGTAACATTGATGATTTTTAATTTGTGATTGGTTAATCCAGAGTTGTACCACAGTGGAATAATTGAAGAGTGGACGTTTTTTTAGTCCAATTCTAAAGGCTCTACTTCAGTATTGGATTAGACCAGACATGTGCAAACATTTTGACCCGCGACCCGCCACAATTGGTCCTAAAATTGGACACGGGGAATGAGTCCAGAGCAGAAAGATGGAACGTTTGTTTGATGAAATATAAATGTCATGTAAAAGTCATGTATAAAACCTAAAATCCTACATTTCTGATACCCTTTAAGACGTCCTCTACTGGGGAAATGCATTATTACAAGGAAAAAAGGTAGAAGAATAATGATAATATAAATGAATTATTTAATTTGAAGAAGGTTGGCGGACCGCATTAAAAAGCTTAACGGGCAGCATCCGGCCCCCGGGCCTTAGTTTGCCCATGCCTGGATTAGAACCTTTACTACTGTGATGACAGTAGTTGCCCTGGTTGTAATCAATTATTGTTGACAATCACACTGAGATCAGCGAAATACTTGATACTGTAGGAGGAGCAAATGATTAAGCGTGTAAAAGTATAAATACTCCATCCTCAGTTCCCAAATGATCAAAAATACAATCAAGAAAATATAATGTTGAAAATAATGTTGAGGTTTTTTTTCCAATCAAACATTGAAGTTTTAATTTAGTTGGTGTTCACGTAATAAGGTAATAGAGTGCACCAAATTAAAATATGAGCTTTTTTGTTGTATTGTGTTTTGCTGTTATTCAAGGTTGCAGATTATCTGCAGTGTATAACCAATCACGTCGCCTCATTACTTTTATCCCACTCAGCCTAATCAGTACATGAATTTAAATGTTGCTTTGTTTAGATAGAGTTTTTACATCTCTATACCTCGGCCTGTGGTTGATTGAATGTCACGTCATTCCTAGAACTTTCCTTCACGTGGATTTTCAACCATTATCCATCGTTCATCATGGAGGACACCCGGCGGTTTGTGTCCCAGAAGAACGGCAACCTGTACATCGCCAAGGTGGAGCCGTCCGACGTGGGCAACTACACCTGCGTGGTCACCAACACGGTCACCAAAAGCAGCGTTCAAGGACCGCCGACTCCTCTGGTGTTACGCCACGATGGTACGAAGACATTCCGTCAATCGACTTTTATCACTTTCCCTCCTTCAAAGCTGTGTTTTGTTTTGACATCCTTCTTCCGCCGTGACCTTTTCAAGCTCTGTTAAACTTTTCTGACTCTTTTTTTTTTTTTTTTTTCCCTCCCTTTCTCCTTTTTTTTTTCCCTCCCTGTCTCCAGGTGTGATGGGTGAATACGAGCCAAAAATTGAAGTTCAGTTCCCTGAAGTTGTCCCCGTCGCTAAGAGCACCACCGTCACACTGGAGTGTTTCGCACTTGGAAAGTATGTGTTTTATTATTCCGGCCGTAACCAGGCTGTTCTTTGTTTACTTTGCCAGTTTGTGCTGCTCGGTGACGGATGAATGAAAACACACACAAAAAAAAAGCTAGATTTTTATAACACCCTAAGAAGTCAGTGTTGATGAACTGTGACACCAAATGTTTTTACTCCTCGGCTGTTTAATTTGCTTTGACAGACACTTTACAATGAGGGTTTTTTTTTCTCTCTTTTTAATGAGCATCGTGCGTCTTTTTTATTGTCACCCTCCCCAGTCCTGTGCCAACCATCAGCTGGAGAAGACTGGACGGAGCTTCTTTTGGCAGGAAGGTTGACGTTAATAAAGCCAGTGGAATTTTGGAGATCCCATACTTCCAGCTGGAGGATTCTGGGATATATGAGTGTGTGGCGGAGAACAGCAGAGGGAGAAACTCAGTTCAAGGAAAGCTATCTTTCTATGGTGAGTTGAACGATGCTTACACCAACGGTGATTTATTGCTCCCCTTATTTCACATTTCACATCCCTGACAACATCAGTCTTCCATGCGTTGATTCACGGCCTGAAAGTTTCACTTCGGCTTAGTCCTATTGGATATCTGTCCTGACGGCGCGCCAGCTTTGTGCGGGTCTGACGGAAATGTTTTATACGTTGTCATGCAATCTGTAGCTTTTATAAGAAGTAATATATAACAGCATCATATGGATGAATGTGCGCGACGTGGTAGTAAATTAAGCCATTAACCCTAGTTTCTTCCACGACAAGCTCTTTGTTTTGTGCCAGCGGCCAGCAGGGTCCGCTGTGCACGCAGATTTATGCCACCTTTCAGAGAGAGGTGATTTTTCCGTCACAAACACTGGACTTATGGCCCGTATTCTGAGGGAGCTTTAATGGCCTTTGATGAAGGATTTTTATGGTCTGTCTCTCCATTATTTTCGCAGTTTATGCATTGATGAAATCTGCCCACGAGGCCCTGCGGGGAGACGGCTGATTGAAATCATCAGATTCAGATTTTTCTTGGTGGTGAAGGAAGGAGGTCTTTGATATGATAATGGAGGTTCTTTCTTTAGCACCTGTGGGTAAAGATGAAATGTTCGCAACTGTAGCTCGGCTCGGAATGAAGCACGTTATGCCGGGGCCGTAACAGGGAGCACCTGTTAATGATACAGAGAGGAGGCTATATATTAAAGAGTTGAAGTGAAAATAATGTGATTGTGTCAGAGTCGGTTTTAATTCGAGGTTCTCAACAGCTTAATTCGCACCGGTATTACACATTCCGAAGCCGTGTCTATCACACGCCTTTGTGAGATTTAGGTCTTGTCTTATCACAAAGCCCCACAGACTGAATGGCTGCCAGGTGATAAAAATCTGTAATCTCATTTTAAACTGCCATAGACAGGAGGTTGTGGGACATCCATCAACTCTGTAGCAGAATAGAAGAATCAATAAAGGGATATGGTGTTCACGACACCCGACCAATGCGGCCACAGGAACAATAAGGGTTGACTTCTCTTTCGATTTCCTACTTAATTGTCCTTCTATAGTTCCAGGGGATTATGAAATCAGATCATAGTTAAGCACTTGACCGTGTCTGAAGGAGCTCTCATATGATCGCACCGACTTGGCGAGGAAATTGCCAGCAGTCATTTCTTTGTTTGTTTGGATGTCGGGTCCCTGAAGGACTCATCTAAACGTTTCAGAAACATTTAAGGGCGACGTCTAAGTAGAGGATGTTTGCGACGCTTTT
The DNA here is from genome assembly GCA_016785265.1 of Paraplagusia blochii. Taxonomy (NCBI): domain Eukaryota; kingdom Metazoa; phylum Chordata; class Actinopteri; order Pleuronectiformes; family Cynoglossidae; genus Paraplagusia; species Paraplagusia blochii. Next base: position 22,692 of record JAFBJS010026497.1, read on the forward strand.
CAATCAGAGTTCGTCGTTCAAGGCAGTTTCATTTCTTTTAAGCGGTAGTCGCACAAGATTTCAAGCCATTATGTAGCTAAGCCTCCTTTCCTGTAGGAGGTGCTGTGAATCCCGCTGGAACACAGAACACATGAAGAAGATGGATCAACATGGTTTCCTTTGCATTTAACTTAATAACCAATACTGCAAGGGTCAGCGTGGTAATCTGCGATAAGTCAATCTTGCGATATATAATGCGCGCACAATTCCTTATTTTACAGCTCTAGCCGCTAGTCAAATTAATAGTATTTACGGTTTTAACAAGTTGCAATTCTGAATCAATTTTTCCTGACAATAACTTGAGCAGTATTTTATTGAGGGGCGGGTTGTAAATAGAATACTATAGATGTAAGTACTACTCAGCATCTTACTGCAGTTGACTATCATTTATTTACAGTATGCAACTGATATTGTTCATTGCTATGTAATAAAAACATATTTAATTTATCTGGTTAAGAAACTTTTCTGCATATACAGTCATGGAAAAAATGATTAGCCCACTCTTTCTTTAACTTCTTGTCCATTTAAAAGTCTGCTTCCACTTAATCTACATTAATCTGGACAAATATAATAACAACAAAAAAGGCTCATAATTCAGTTTAATTTCAGAGCTGATTTCTGGCCATTTTGCATGGTTTTGTTGACAGTGACAAAAATCACTTCCGTTCCTACATCACTGGCAATAACATTGTGCTGACAAATACAGTGCTTTTAGTCATTGCATGGTTTTGTGTTCATTGTTTCCCCCAGGTGATAAACCTTTAGTGGAACAAGACATTAGGATGAACAAGGAATTGAAGAAAACAGCAGAGTGGTCTAATCATTTTTCCATGACTGTATATGATAAAATGCTTTGTAAAATCCCTTGGGCCATACAAGATGGCTTGGCGGTCCATCTTTGGCCCCGTGGTCTTGAGTTTGACACATATGACTTAGAGCTTGTTTTTTAAGAACTTGTGGTAGATGAGAAAGTAGAAAACACTGACAGGGGGTAGCATCACAAATGATGAGAAATTAGATGTTTCTTAAAATTTTCTGAAAGGTTTTTGCATCATAAATACAACTATACTTAATAAAACATATTGATGAAATTCAGTTCTTGAACCAGTTTCCCCTTCAATCTACTAAAAGAAATCAATGAAATGTTGGCAACATCGAATAAATTCCCTATTCGAGAACTAAAGGTTCAGTCCAGTTTTCGGTCTCGGGGTTTTCTGCGGTCGCATAAACACTCAACACCTCCAACCTCGCGATTATCGAGTGACGCGGAAACCTGTTTTCTTCTTACAAAAACGGCTTGTTCCAGTCGCACTCAGCCTCGCTCTGAAATTCATGACACAGATTTTTACCAGAGATACGTTTCCATCTGTGACTGTATTTTCAACTGCAGGGAGGCAGATAAGCTGAAACCATGTTTGAATTAGGGAGAAAACGTTGTAGTACGTATTAAAACTATTACACACCTTGGTAAGCAGATAGACTAACTACCTAATTTCCCCCTGACCGTGGCAGAGCATCCTGTATTTATGTGGGTGCTTCACATGGACCATAAATCTTATTACACAGTGGCTGGAGATAAGGTGCTAGTCATTTATATGGCAGCAGGAGAGCCATCATAAATATGGCGGCATATTCTGTGGAAGGTTTTCTGTTATATTTTTGCATGGGTAATAGCTTTATTTAATTCTTTTGACTGTTATATATTGTAGTTATGGTAGGTACCTGCGTTGATGTGTCTGCAACAGGGGTGGGCAAAGATTTGGGTACGAAAATAATGCAAGACAGGCCAGGTTAGGGGCAGATAAATTGAGCATTTATGTAAAAAGAGATAAATGGCATAAAAGGATAAAAAGATAGAAAGATAAACGATACAATAGAAACAATATTAGTGTAGTTGAGGTATGTAGTACCAGAACAGTCAACAGTGGATGTTAATAGATAAGAAGGTTAGTATTATACATACATATATGTATATATATGTACACGCCCCAATCACGGGACACGTACATGTCGCCTTCTACATAGGGCCAGCTAGAAGGCTCTGAATTCGCAATCTGATGATTGGTCTGAGTGCTGTCAACTGGATAGGATAAAATTGTTTTTATCAAATTTTTTTAATTGTAAAAACCCTTTTTATATTAATATATAATTTTTTTAATATTTATAATTAAATGTGTTTTTCTGAGTATGTTTATGCGAGCAGAGAAGGCTTTGCTGGCTGCGACGGCCCACCACTGATGTAGCAGGTATGATAGTAGTGTTAGCTACTAACCTACTGGGATAAAAATTGATTTAAACATTTTCTACATTTGTATTAGAGAATTGCTGGCATTGCAAGGAAAATGCAGAAGGATATTGTCAATATAAAATAGTAGTATAATTTTGACGAGTTTGGTGGGCCGAAATAAAATGCCAAACGTGCCACATTGGGCCCCCGGGCCTCAGTTTGCGTCGTACGTCATCAGCCAGCTGGATTTTTAACCTTCCACCTTTCAGTTAACAGTTGCATACATGTGTTTTTGACCAGCTCATCTAAGCAGTTATATAGAGGTCAGATTGTGTTAATTAGAAGTGGATTTATGATTAAGGCCTTTGGAATCCTCCTAATGAACTAATTGCCTGCCTGGATGCTTTATTGATTTATTGTAAAGACGCTGGATGCTGCTAATGCTGCAGCATTTTCTGCGGCATTAATTTACCATATGTGCTGTTTGACCTTTCAGCTGCGCCGCACTTCACCGACAAACCTGAGGATGTGCAGAAGACCATTGACGACACACTGGTGTGGGATTGTAAGGCCAGCGCCAAACCCAAGCCGTCGTATCGCTGGCTGAAGAACGGGGAGCAGCTGGATCCCATGGAGGTAAAAAAAAAAAAAATTATGTGGTGCAGCCATGTATGGAACGAGAGATGTTCCCAGTTGGTTTGCACCACCAGGCACAATCAACACCTTATCAGAAAGTGAGGGAAGATGTTCTGAACCAGTGCGCTCATCGAAGGTGTGAGACTGCAAAATGGACTGCAGCTTAAAAGTGGATTTTAGAGGAGGAAAAAAAAAAAAACGTATGTACAGCGTTTGTTTTTATTCTAGGTCGCCCTGCTTTGGTGCTCTTCAACTTTATGTTTTTATTTTTAGGAAACAGGTCTACAGGGTAGTAAATGTGGTTCACAGTAGACAGAGAAGTAATCAGAGCTGCATGTAAACTTGGTAAAAATGAACACAAAGATGTCAAGAAAACTAGGGCTGACAAAATAAATTTACCAACCTCAAAAAAATGAACTTGTTACAGATGAATGCGATACATTTTTAACACAGTCATCGCCTTTACTCTGATGGGAAATTATATATTTGAGTTTTACTTTTGTATATTTTATAACATTGTTCCATTTTTATTATTGCAAATTGGGATTAATCACAAATACAAACCATATTTTTGTTATTTATCTTTGTTTTTTGCGTAACTGCATTCAGAAAGTGTATTTTGTTGGGTCTACAGCTTGACAAAATACGCATCTGAATAGTGTTCTGCAGCTGATGTTTGTTTAGCTTCTATTGCCGACCTTCTGGGGAGATCGTATGATCTCAGAAGCAGCTTCCAGCAAATGACTGCGAACTTTCCAAAACACTCTACGAGATAAAATCCAATATTCCTCTCTGGCCTTCGCCGCCTTTGATTTCTTCTCCAGACCTCCCTCATCCCATTCCCGGGATCTCCTGGGAATCGTAGCTCTCACACTTTTCCTCGTTGCTCTTGTCCCTCTCTCACTTCACTTGTCTCTCTTTCGCTGCAGCAGTCAGAGGACTTCTCTGTGTTAATCAGTCTGAGTCTGTCCACAGAGTCACACACTCGACATCCACACGAGTGCCCTCTCCCTCTCTCACACTGTTCAGTCGTGTCATTAAAGTTTCTGTCTATCCGGGCTGATTACAGCAGATAGAGTAAATACACACTCAGAAAGACAGCTGCTCCATTAAGGCGCTGAAAACTGGAATTCACGACTGATGACAAATGACTAAAATCTTAGTTATCATTTTGAAAATTCAACATCATTTGAATTACTCACAAATAAATAGTCCTGTTTTTCAGCAGTGCACAATAAGTTAATCAAATCGGAAAATGTTTGACAATTTATCTTAGTTAATCATGACCAGTGTTGGGCAAGTTACTTTAAAAAAAGTAACTTATTACTTTACTAGTTACTGCTCTTAAATAGTAACCTGCTATATTACTAGTCACTAAATTATAAAAGTAACTAATAACTAGTTACTTTACTTTAAAAACATATTGCTCTTAAATAGTAACCTGCTATATTACTAGTCACTAAATTATAAAAGTAACTAATAACTAGTTACTTTACTTTAAAAACATATTAAAAAAGTTTTGTGTTGTGTGTCCTGTAGCAACTATCATATCGTTAGCCTTATATCATAATTGCCAAAGTCATATTTCAATGAAATATGACTTTGCATGCAATTATGTTACGAGGCTAACAATATACAATATAAGGCAAGAAGACCCGCCCAGGTCTCTTTGTGATTGGCTTAGCCTGAGATGTTAACCTATGTCAACCAATCATCGCTCCTTTTAATAGCATGGGTTGAGTTAGTGTGCACGGCCGTCTTTCACTCATGACTGTGAGAGTTACCACACACACTGAGAAACCGTCCATTTGGACCACAGATAGTAACGAGGCCATATACACAATGGTAACAATAACAGCGTTACTGAATGGGAAAAGTAATCCGTTACGTTATTAATTACCGAGAAAAGTAGTTTCGTTATGTAACGGCGTTACAATTAACGCGTTAGTCCTAACACTGATCATGACTTGTTTTGATAAAACCACAGTCAATCAAAGATTTTTCTTGTTTTGTCAACTCTGATATTGTAGCTAACCAACTTTTATGCCCCACCGGTCACGGCCTCCGAGGAAACTGTCCAGAGAGCTTTTTCCATCCCTCCCAGAGTCCCATCAATTCTCATCCTGTTTGTATGTGTTTTGCAGAGAAGCCAAAGTAAGGCCATTTTCTGCTTGTCATAATTCAGGGACTCGACAATTTACCACTCAGTCTCTCCTATCTGCTCCTCTCAATTTTGTCATTAAGTCTCTTCTCTCCCGCAAGGGTGAAAACTGCCTTATCATCCAAAATACATTTCACATTTAGGCAATTTGCCTTATTTTCCATTATTGTCTCTGGAGTGAGTGGTCTGTTCAGCGATAGTGTCACTGTTTGGATTGTGTCATGAGCCCAAGAGGGTTCTGTTTTTGTTTGTTACTCCTGCTTTTTAAAGGATGATTGGGTTTTTATTACTTGGTTAAAAAGCTGGTTAATAAAAGTCTAGTTCATGTTGTAAAAAACTGGCAAAACCCAGTACACAATGGCTGCCCTTCTACATGTTCCTCACTGTGAGACCCTGGTTTGGGAATCCTCCTCTGTTGTCAGACACTGTTGGTTGACTCCCAAAGGTTGGGTCACAACCCTCAGGTGGGCCACAAGATTTTTTTGGGGGCCACTCACATCGTGTTTTCTAGATATTCATGGTCATTTTTGTTGGTTTAGTTGCAGGTTTTTGAGTAATACTCATTTCAGCTGAGATGACCTGTCACTTTGATCTGGATCAGTTTCTTTAACGTGAAAAAATCAGATGAAAACGAAGTAAATAACTTTCATTTATTTAGAGGAACATTTGTTCTGGCAGTTTTAGTGTATATTTAGTTAATAATTGCTCTAGAACAGGAGTGCTTGGCTTTTGTTGGTTTGCAAGATACTAGTACTAAAAGTACTAGGCTGTATATAGAATACAAACAGAATATACTTAAATATACTTCAGTATAAGTTGGTGTGTTTCATAAACTGTACTCTAGGCAAAGAAATACAAATTCTATAATTGTGGTCTTTAATCTATGTGATGGAAAACCTTTAAAAAAGATGGTTGTCTGTTAGATTGCAATCTTTTTATTTGGACTATCTGCCCTAAAATAAGAGGAATTGCGCGGGAACATTGTGAAGTGATTCCATTAGTGTTTTCTTAAACCGTCTACATGTTTTCTTCTCTTCACTGTGCCATTAGGGATTTTTCCCCAACAGTATCTTTAAGGATTTCCCATTCCTTTGTGCTTACACTGCCTCAGCAGCCGTGTGGTCCATCAGCCACTTGTCTTTTTTGTCGATTGACAAAGGTCACGTCATCTATTAACAAGACGTCCTTAACCACCGAAAACCCCAATCTCTTTACTATTGATTCTGTAGACATTGACAGGTGATGCCACAGATTTTGTCCTTTTGATAATGACACCAATCCAGTATCACAATCAATCAAAGAAAGGTATCCAACCATCCATACTTCTTTGTTCCGCTTATTCGTTATTAGGTTGCGGTGGCTACAGTGTCCACTTAGAGTCCCCAAACACTAGGTCGGGGACCGTTACTGGTCCGTGGGTGAATTGGTGCCGGGCCACAGAGAAATAATGTTTCCTTTTTTCCCCATCTATCTATTACTTCCACTTGATCTATATCCATATCAACAAAAGAATTGACCAATAGAATGGCTAGGATTCCATCATCAATTATGCAACTATATTTCAATAAGGAAATATTTTCTCAGTGAAGACAACAACAATAAACTCAAAATGACGCACAGTCGTTGATACAAGATTCTAACCTTTTATATCGGTCTGGTAGCAGGAGGTTATAGGCTGTGTGCTCTTCAGTGTGCCTATGCACAATTAACTTGGGTAGGAAAAATTTATAGGTGGGAAAATATTTCAGAACACCGGATTTTTAATTTTTAAGGGGTATTTATCTGCTACAACTTAACGACCGTTCCATGAAAGTAGCACAAGACATTTAACTGATCCGTGGTGCAAAAAAGGTTGGGGAACGCATAGAGGCGTAGAGGCTAGCTGTTTGCGATTAGGCAAGTTGATGATGTGTTTAAGTTCAGCATACATGACTGCCTAGCACACAGATACTGTATATATATATATATATATATATATATATATATATATATATACCGCACTGCCTAGAATGAAGTCTCACAAGCCAAATAAGAAGATCAAAAAAATATATATTTATCGGGGTTTTTTTGCAAGCAAGAGTGCCCTCTAGTGGCTACAAGTGTAAAAATAACCCACAGATTTTGCTGTCAATGATTTCCAACCACATCTTACTGCACTGTACTAGCCGCTCATGCACTTTTTTGTAAGAAGGTGCCAACTACCCTAACTGGGATTTAATCTTACCTAGAAAAGGAACCCTGGAGTTCCATACTGAGGACAGAGACATTGCCACTGAGCTACAGCGCCACCTAGAGTGGTATTAAAGACAGCAACAACTAAATTTTCTGATCCGTGAAGGGTTGTAAATCACAAACCAGCCCGGTGTGAAGAAATATGAATGAACCCATTTGTAGAAAAATCAAAATGTTGATGTTGTCAGCGCGGCATGATTCCATCAAAGGTCGTCCTCCCATAATGTAAATAACAGTCAAAATCCAGTGGCAGGTGGAGGTGGAGGTGGTGGTGGAGGGCACTTATTCTCTGTACATGTGACTATATTAATGAGGTGGGATGTTACCATTTTCAAAATGCCACCATCAACTGCGGCAACAGTAAATCAATTTCCAAACCCAAAGGTCAGTGATGTAGAGAGAGAGGCAGACGGAGAAGGACCATTTGTTATTCCTCATTAGAATGGATCAGTTCTCCCTCCGTCCCCCGACCCTCCCTCCCACCTTCCGTCTCTCCCCTTCTCTTTATCTAAGCATCTCTAGTGCACCCATTCTCTTTTCTTATATTTTCTTCTGAGCCTATTTCCCCTCACAGTCCCTCTGGCCCTCTATCTCTCTCCACCTCATTTTGGGCCACCTCCGAGGGAATTAAATGGCGCAGAGGAGAGCTGTCACTTCAAAATGTCACACAAGTGAAACAAGGAGCCATTCTCCCTGGTAGGTTTCCTCTCCTCCTCCTCCACCTCCTGCAGCAGCTCCTGCTTTAGTTACGTACACCGCTGTGTTTTCCTCGGCTTCTTTTCCTCCTTTCGACCTCCAAACCCTGACTTCCGAGGAGTTACTTTGTCCATGATATGCCTTTACAAAACTTGACTCTGCCGTTATCAGAGAGAGTCGAGCATAATTAATGACCGCCATAAAGCAGACGAATGCAGCCATTTGTCTCGGCTGCTAAAGAGATTGTGATAGAGCCACCTCCGAGTCTCTGAGGCTTTCCTAACAGGGCATTAGGTACAGAGTAGTGTGGCACCGATCCATGCATTTACACAGAACTCTTTCATCTCTCATCCCCTTGGGCCGCTGCTCTGTGTAACCTAAAAGGACCATCTATTATCTATCCCAGTTGCTGTGGCTCAGCCTCTCTCATCTATCGCTTCCTCTCTGCCTCCCTTTTCCTGCCCTCTTCCTCCCATTCTTTTCCCTATAAACACACACAATCTGTCTGCCGTGGCCCAAACAAAAATCACGGCCTAATGTTCCACTCCGAAGCGGCTGCGTCCATCCTCCACCCCTCCGTTGTAGTCTGTGCTCCAGGTCAGGTTGGGATCCGTCAACGATGTCAGGCTGGAGAAAGAATTCTGTCTGAAGATCTTTAGCAGTACCAAGAGTTAATGTTCAAAGGACAGAACTCGTCTTTAAAAGTGGCACAGTCGTAATGATTCCAGAGACAGACGGACACTGACAGGGCCCTCTGGACTACTTTGTCAGTGACATTAAAAGGTCCCCGAATCACTCAATGGGAAAGATCAAGGGCAGGGAGGATTGAGTGCTGCCACACTTGAAGTGACACAACTATAAAAAAAGGAAGTAAGAAAAGCAAGGCCGGAACCTTTAAAGGTCATAAAGAGCGATGCGGAGGGAGCAGAGAGACAAAGTAACACTTGATGTCGTCGAACTCCCCTTACTCCGTGCGGCCATTATCAAATGGCAATTATTTTGGAACAAACACTTTTGCCTGCCGAGCATATTCTCCGATTCCTAACACGATCTGTTACCGTGCCGAGGACAAAAACTCTGCGTGTTGCAGTTTATCCCGGAGTAATTGCTCAGAGGCTTGATTTCAGCTGCTGTTTGATGATGTCTCACTGTTATGTTTAGCAGGAGGGGGATACATCCACACACCGCAGGGCTGTTGGGACCACAGAAAATGACTGGTGTTTCAATTAAAAACCTCCCAAGGAGAGAGATGTTCCACCCGAGCTTGGATTAGATCAGGCCACTCTTTAAAATGAACGCACGATGCAGTCCTGTAAATGTCAATATATGGCCCTTATTACTCTCTGCTGCTGCCGGCACTGCCCTAATTGGACCATTTCAAAAATTCTTTACGAAAAACAGAAATTGTAGGAAATCATGTCGAGGACACTGTCCCCGCTGTGTGACAGCTGTGGGCGTGAAGGCGTGCATAACAACCTTTAACATTCGGAGGTTAGATTATGTCTCACCCCAATGGTTCTTCCCCCATCGTAGGCAATACTGCCTCTAGTGGCATGCAGATGTCATCGCATTAATGGAGCTCTCAAAAGGAGTTGTAGAGTAGAAACCACCTGTACTCAAACTGTAGTGCCAGTTGAAGTGTCATTGTCCATGTACTACAGGAGTGATCCACAGAAACTAACATATATAAAGCTGTTTGACATCAGTAGCATACGGTAATATAAATTGACATACGGTAATATAAATGCACATATATTTAAGTATCATGATAAACAGACACGTCATGTTAGGGTCTGCTGTTGAAAATGATTCATCCTTTGAGGACAGTCATTTTGTGAAGAAAACACTGAAGCTCGTGCAAGAAGTTTTTATTGATTTCTTTACCAGTACTGCTGCAAATTTGGCCAATAATACACTTCACACAATAGCTTTTGTTTTTTTATATATACTGTATATATATTTTTTGTTATTTTTGTGATGTACAGTCATGGAAAAATTTATTAGACTCTGCTGTTTTCTTCAATTCCTTGTTCATCTTAATGCCTTGTTCCACTAAAGGTTTATCACCTGGGGGAAACAATGAACACAAAACCATGCAACGACTAAAACCACTGTATTTGTCAGTACAATGTTATTGCTAGTGATGTAGGAACGGAAGTGATTTTTGTCACTGTCAATAAAACCATGCAAAATGGCCAGAAATCAGCATTATAGTTGTCCAGATTAATGTAGATTAAGTGGAAGCAGACTTTTAAATGGACAAGAAATTAAAGAAAGAGTGGTCCAATATTTTTTTCCATAAATGCAAAGGTCATAAATCTGTTTGTGCAGTTTGAAACTAACAGCCACTTGGGGCACTCTAGCTTGCTTGACATATATTATTTTTTAACATTTTTTGGCCCGTGCGACCTATACTCCGAAGTGATGTCTGGTCCAGAAATGACATTATTGAACAGCACACGGGGTAATATACTTTCAATGGCAGAATCAGACAAGGATCAAGTCAGTAGATGAAAGGTAGAGTGAGCTACAGAGTACTATGTGTATTCTCCAGGACAGAGACAAAAATATACACATGGAGTGAATAATGGAAGTAGACATACACAGTACTTTTTATGACATATCTGCACTCCACCAACAAGCTCCAAACAGTTCCAGCAGAGAGGAGATCGTGACAGAATATAAACCCTGCACCGGGACAGCCGCTCAGGCTCCATCTGTCCACCGCTCGCTTCGTCTAAACTTGTCTTCTACTTCTTGACAGGTTACTGTACCGTCGGCGCTCCATTTCTAAATCATTTGTTAAACGCACATCTGGACGTAATGTGGTCATTTTCTGTCTTTGCAGGACAGAGTTCAAGTGAACAACGGGCTGCTTACAATCACCAGCCTAAATGTGGGGGACATGGGCATGTACCAGTGTGTGGCCGAGAACAAACATGGACGCATTTTCACCAACGCTGAGCTGCAGGTGACAGGTGAGATCCTTCAATCCAGCTGGTTGTTCCCAAATACGGGGGTTAAGGACGTCAAAGACAACTGTTTGTGGTGTATATATAAAGATTTGTCAGAGTGGAATTATTAAAACACCTCAATATTATTATAGTATAGCATTATAGTTATATTACTTTAAAATATTGTGCATTTTATTATATATACCAGGCGTGGGCAAACTTTTTGATTGGCTGTCCTAAAATTGGACACGGAGGTCAAGCAGAATTACGGATGATTCGTTTGAACTAAGATAAATGGCATGTAATAGTATGTAAATAATATATAAAAATATAAAATATTTATGTATATATATATAAAATCTAAAATTCTAAATTTCTTGTACCCTTCATGACACCATCTACTGGGGGAATGCATTATTGCAGAGAAAGGCAGAAGTTTAATGATAATATGTATTAATTGTTAATTTGGACAAATTGGGCCACATTAAAAAGCTCAATGAGCCGCATCTGGCCCCCGGGCTTTAGTTTGCTCCTGCTTGATATAGTCTATGTGTTATTAGTAATATTATATACATTATATAAGGGGTGTGTACGATTCACTCACATAACGATCCGATTCATATCTCGATTCACAGGCTAAAATCCGATTCAGGAACGATTCATAAAAATTATTTAACGATCGATTCAGTTTGATCCAGTTTGGTTCAGTCCGATCCTAACCGATCCAAAATGATTAATTTGCACACCCCTTATATATATACGTAGTGTATATTGGGGGTGTGACGATTCACTCACATAACAATCCGATTCATATCTCGATTCACAGGCTACGATCTGATTCAGAAACAATTCATAAAAATATTAAACGGTTGATCCAGTTTGATCCGATTCGGTTAAGTTCGATCCAAAACGGTTAATTTGCACACCCCTACATTATATACATTTAGCATTAAGTAATATTTAAAAAAGAATAATTTTACTTGGTTTTTCTAGGTGAAAATAAATGTATTGATTGTTAATTTCATTAAACATTTTCCAATAGTCCAGTTAACACTCAGCTACATACACATTAAAAATATGCTTTGTAAACTCCCACGGGCCATACAAGATGATTCAGCGGGCCGTATTCGGGCCCCGGGCCTTGAGTTTGACACATCTGCTGTGAAGAATGTTAGTATTTGTACTTGTGCGAGCTGTACTGATACCCTGGGTCAAATCCTCAGTGGAGTTGTCAGTAGTATTGGATGAGAGTGTATTTGGCTGTGGTCAGTTGTTCCTGCAGTCAAACCTGTATCAACTTCCAGCTCCTAAATTTAGTTTGTGATCGACCGTGTGTTTCATCAGCTTCATCAGGCTGACGCTGTTGTCAGCAATGTTCTTTTTGCATACACAGCCACGCACTGAGCTGCATGAGCGGCGAGCCCGATGGGATGGAGCCGCATGTTTGTTCTTGTAGACACTTTAAAAGCTGCGCGTCTGTGAAAAGCTGGTTGGTGTTTCAGAATGAAACGGCGCTAAGAGTGAGAGTCCCGTTTGTGACTTTTTTCTTAATGGATAAAACGGAAAGTAAAGAATGGGGGAAATTTATGACAGAGATGGAAAAGAAATTCAAGGCGACAAAAAGGAAAAATCTGTAACGTAATCATTTCATCGTAGCGCAACAGATTTTGGTTCAAGGGAAATGTGAAAACGTTAGATTTAGCACTTTCCTGACCCACCTAACTTTCAGTGGGCTCACCACGCATAGGAAAACTCACAGTATGATGCAGTGTGATTTGGGTGGCAGTCATGGAGACTGTGACCTGGAAATGAAGAAGTATGATAGTATGATAGTAGTGTTTGTTTTTTACATCTCTCCCTATTCAGTGGTGATGTTACGAGATGTGCCGAAGCTTCGAAGCGTGTGTCGAGCAATGAAGGGGCGTTTTCGCAAAGCGCTTATCGAGGCTTGCTTCCTTTAGGGGAGGAGTCAAGATGATAACGTTCGATCCTCGCTGCTCGGCTGTAACACATGATTGCCTCGGGAAATGGTTCAGATTTTTTATTTTACAGCTCTATTAACCCCTGAGGTTTCGATCAAAATGTGAGTTTTTGGGGGAGAGTTGCGAGTTTGGATAGTGTTTATCTAGTTTGGAGATAGATTGGCGAGCGAAAGAGTTTAAAACCAAAAACAGTTGTTTCTAAATAAAAATGAATACAATTCCCTAAATAAAATCTTGTTCATCCAAGTTACTATTTACTGTAATTTCCGGACTATAAGCCGCAACTTTTTGTCCCACAATTTCAACCCTGCGGCTTATACAGAGATGCGGCTAATGCATGCATTTTATCTAACTGCTTGAGCAGAAAAGGTAAGAGTGAGACAGGTGGTGTCGAGGAAGATGCGACATGGAAGATGCAATAAACACGATAGAAGAAGAAGAAGAAGTATAACGTACGGTAACGCGCTTTTTACATGAATAAAATTAGCATCAACTGAACCTCATCATAGAAAATGCAAAAAGAAAAGCACTTTGTAAATATCTCATGTTTCAACTTGGGCACAGACAGCTTGTATTGGGTGCGGCTTATAGACCGGAAATTACGGTAGTCAGTATATAGTATAACGGTGAGCCAATTCTAGTACATACTCGATATGATCTTGCGGGCCATATATAATTAAATCATGGACCGGTTTGGCCCACAGGCCTGAGTGTGACATCTGATTCTTTAATTTTAAAGTAAAAGAGAAGAACAACAACAGAAATAAATCTGAATATTTTCTTAAATTGAATAATCTGGTTGTTTTATCCGCTCCTTCAGACCTGGCTGGTGTTTGAATAACTGCAGTCAAAATAATGTGATGTGGTTTTGTCTTCACCCTGTGAGGAAAGACCGTGTCAAGTCAACAGTTTTGGACTCAAGTTGAGTTAATAACTTTTGTCTCTCCTCCTCGTCTTCCACCGTCTGTGCTGAAATCCATGCGGGAAAATATAAAAAAAAAATTATTCTCTCATTTCTATGTGGGGTGTAAATATACGTGCATTAAAAATCCCCATCGTGCTGCACTCTCGGTTTTATTTTCTTTGTGAAATTTCCCCCTTGTGGCAAAAAGAAAAATTCACAAGCCGTTAAATTGCGCAATTAACGCATACTTCATAATGACTGTGTTGAATAATGCTAAAGCCAAACAGGCATCCAGTATACAGCCACTTTAATTGAGCCGCACTCTCTCCGTACTCCTGCTATGGTGGAAGTCGCTCCGACAGCTGTTCACTTGGTGTAAGCTGACGATCAAACATCATTACTTTTACCATCTGTTTCAGACACAAACAGCCATGTTTACATGAGATTTTCTTTGCTTTTTTTTTTGGGCTGTGTTTCTATTGCTTTTCCCCCTTTTATTAGGGGATTGAACAGTTGCCAGCCAGTCCCACTCCGAGCGCCCGGATTATTATATTCAAATTGCATGTTATTGCAGCGTATAGTCAGTCGATTGCTTTACACCTCCTGTCCTTTAAATGCAGCGATGCCTGAAGCTCACACCAACCTGCCTCTCTCTCCCTCTCTCTTTCCCTTCTGTGTTTTTAACAGTTAGAATCCTGATTGTTACTTTTATTTTGGTTTTCCGTGTTCTGCAATATAAATATAAAGAGCGGGCCTTGTATAAACACATGTCTCGCTCGCTGCATGTTGTTGTATTTGCATGCACGCATACACGGCAGCGTGCTTTGGCAGGTGCTCAGACATGTCACAGACGCCAGGCTGTGTGTTCACTTTGAAGGGCTTTCTGCTGAGTTGGTGTGCATACAAAACAGCTCCAGACGCCGGCGCCCTAGTAATTAAGGCCTAAAGGAGCAGAAAGAGAGCCTCCTTCTCATTTTACATTTTTTTTCCCCTTATTTCTTTGGAGAGCCAGGACTTGATTGCTGTGGCTGCGTGATGTCCTTCTGAGATAGTTACAGGGACAAGATATGGTGTATACATATGGCATGTGTTATATACACATTCTGTTTGGATTTTGACAAACGACACTGTTTGAAGAAGGAAGAATGTTGCAAATATATCATTCACATGGCTTATGGTGTATCTTTATGGCTTTTGCAGCTATTGCTCCGGACTTCTCCCAGAACCTGCTGAAGGCCCAAACCATGGCTCGACTCGGTGGCGACATCCTTATTGAATGCAAGCCAAGAATGTCTCCACGTGGAGTGATCTCATGGAGGAAGGGGAAAGAAGCCCTGAGAGAGAGTCACAGGTACCAGGTTCCTCTGTGTCAGGGGTGTCAAGTTCACAGTGTGCCAAAATTCTGCATTTTTTTCCCCCTTTTGTCCTGGTACAAAATGTAGAATTATTTATAGAAATATTTTATTGATGGAAACAAACCCTCTGCGTTATTGACAACAACCAGATCTTTGTAATTTCTCTTTATCTTTAGACTTTGGAGGTCCATTTTAATTTAAATTTTTAAAAAACTTATCTTAAAAAAAAATAAAATTGCACACTATATGCAATATTGCAGTGATACAGCACTAATTTCTATTATACTGCAGACTAAATGTAATTATACTGGGGTGCATTTTGGCTACAACTAAACTGGCTAAAACTACAGAGTTTACGTCAGTGTGACAACAGATCTCGTTTTTCCATCTTATATATGTCCATTGTTTTATTTTAACTGAATTTAAATTGAAGATTTGAGATCAAATTTTAGAATTATATTTAAGGTAAGATAACAGTTACCATTGTTTCTTATTTTTACATTTAAGGTAGGATTAACCTTATCAAGTACTGTATGTGGAACATCAGGGAATTGAACCCAGCACCTTCTGCTTCTGAATTTCTAAACCTGGGGTCTTAAACTCAAATAACTCACCACACATACTACCATTTTACTAAAGGTATAAAAGAAAACATTTCATAAAAATCAATTTCCCATAGATTCTGTGTAATACAACACTGAACCAGAAGGAGACTGTGGATCAGAGTTTTGAGAACTGAACGATTCACCATAAAATGTAAAAAAATCCATAATTTTTTATTATAATTTCAACTTTCAAATCAAATTGGGGGCCGCAAAAATGTCGTTCCACGTGCCCCAAATGGCCCACGGGCCGCGAGTTTGAGACCCCTGCTCTAGACTATGTGAACACAAACTTCTATTTTTTTTTTACTTAAATCTAAGAGGAGAAAGTTTGAAAACCACAGGTTTGAGGTCCTGAGACCTCAGCTGAGACACATTTTTTTTTTATTCCATCACTTTCTGTCTACACGTCTTCACTGAAGGCCGTGGTACTCCTCTCTCCTGATTGTCTTCTGAGCTCGTCTCTGTTTACTTAAGGTAATTGGTTGTTCCTAGTCTGCAGCACTTGGATCGATGCACTGATCCATCAGCTCATTAGCAGCATGTAAGGCCTGGAGGGTCATTAGAGAGCAGGCAGAGAGAGGATGAATCCAGACTAGTGTCGAGACGATAAAGAAGCAGATGAAATCCCCAAAAGGACTGATCAGCCACTGGTTGCCGTCCAGAACATATTCATCTCAGATGCTGGAGGTGGCACCAAGGGGATTCGGGCCGACACCTTGTTTTATTAGAAATCAGGTTAAGTACAGATCAATGTAGCGTCTCTGTTTGCTGGAGAGGAAAAGAAAAAGAAAGTGAGTGGAAATGAGTAAATAAAAGCAGTTCTTCCTCTTTATATAAGAAGGCTGGCAGAGTTAATGTTTTAGCCTCAGTCTGTTTCTTGACATATGGTGTTTGGTTTGGGACACTTTATGTTGTGTATACAAAAAAGAAAAAAAAAAAAACATCTCATCAGAAAGCAGCCACAGGAGACCTTGTTTGAAACAAACACTGCAACAGAAACAAGTTTCACCAGTGATGATGAAAGGTTGGAAACTACAGTATCTTCTCCCACACTTTGATGAGACGGCGGATTGGGCTGCAGACCACGGATCTTGCACCAATGCATAAACTTAATTTATGTCTATTATTATAAGATTTTTGCTAGAAAAACAAGAGTCAACTTTATTTTAAATCTAATATGAGGGTTTCTGCTTCCTGCTCCTTTCAGCTTGTCTCTTTTTCAGCAGTTGCCACAGTGAATCAACATTTTCTATCTCCCTCTGTTCTCTGCATCTTCTACCCAGACTCCAACTACCCCCATGTAGTTGCAGCCAGCAATGTCCTATTTGTCTCCAACCTGGTAGCTCCATCTCTAGAATCTCATTCTTTTGCCACTGTCCCTCCTCTGAACATGTCCAAACCATCTCAATCTGTCTTCTCTAGCTTTTTCTGTCTGTGTTGTCCCTCTAATCACCTCATTCCTGATCCTGTCCATCCTTGTCTTTCCTACACAGAATCTCAGAGAATTCCTGGTCTAATATGTATAATTTGTTATGTAGTTATTGTTTCTTTTTTACTCCAATAATTGAAACACAAATACCCATATGGGATATTGACAAAAAATAACATTCATTCATTCATCTTCATATCCATTAAGCAAACTCCTTGTCATTGCTACGTTGTGATTCACTGCACACAATGAAGTGCAGTAACTTTTGCAGTTGGTGGATTCGAACCTGGAACCCTCCGACCCCAGTCCGGTTCTGTAACCACTTGTGACTTACGCCGTTAACCACTAGGCCACCAACTGTCAACGACCAATTACCTGGTCACAGATGCAGCGGTCTCCACCACTGCCACCCAAATCACACTGCTCCATACTGTGAGCCTTCTGGTTGGTGCTGAGCCCATTGGAAGGTAATGTAGGTCAGGGTCAGAGCACCTCAGTGGCATCTTTGCAGCTGATGGATTCAAACCTAAAGCCTACCTGAACCACTAGACCACAGACCAAAACTTCAGGCCCTAGACAAGTACTGTTGGACACCCCCGGTGTCTACTGATCCAGTATACCACAGCTATAACACTGTCTTTTAAGCAGCTTTCTTAGTGACAGCGGCGTCGTCAAACGACACTACTGGGACTTTTAAGACCCCACTCTCAGCATCTCCTCCACAGTCTAAACATTTTTATGAGTCACATGTTCTCCATAACAACTAACAAAGTGATGTGACCTGCAGGAATTAGTCACTGACGTATTTCTCAATTGCCGCCCCCCCCCTCTCCCACCAAACTCTGTCTGTTTCCTGTCGGAACACAGCAGCAGGAGGAAAGGCGCCCCTGCTGGCTCATGCGGTGACGTGTGTCGTCTTCCCGCAGAGGCTGTGTCACACAGTGTACCGGGGTGAACTTAAAATGAGTTTTGGATATATATATTTTATTTTATTTTTATTTTTTTTGATGTGGACCATAATAGCCAGACTGAGCCATCCTGGGTCTGACAGAGAGAGGCAGAGAGACACAGAGACACACAGAGAGAGAGAGAGAGATGTTGTATTTGCAGGAGCAGCAGAATCAGCAGCAAGATTATGTTTTGCAAAGACCTGTTAAATGTTGGCCCCGGCTTGCAGATTTATCATCCTCTTAAGTATTGAAAGGAAAATACATCCATACCGCAGTGTGCACTATCAGTCCTGCCCATAAAGGTGAGATGACTTTTGAGATTTAGTGCAACAGCCCTGCTCCAAAGGGAGCCAGCTGCATACGAGATGGAGAACCTCTGAAGATTTATTTTATACAAACTCATTCCACTGGTAGCATTTCAGCGTTTTCATCATCACACCTAGATGGACCACCTCTTTATTCCATCATTTTCTTCTTCTCTTCTCTGCTGGTCCCTTTATTAAAGGGTCGCCATTTTCCATCTCCCTCTGTTCTCTGTATCTTCTCCTCTGACTCCAACTGCCTCCACCACCTCCTTCACCGCATCCATCAATCTCCTCTTTGTCTCCTACCTGGTGGCTCCATCTTTAGGATCATGTCTTCTGCCACATGTATCCACTGTCCCTCCTCTGAACATGTCCAAACCATCTCAATCTGTCTTCTCTAGCTTTTTCTCCAAACCTTCCTGTCTCCGTTGTCCCTCTAATCACCTCATTCCTGATCCTGTCCATCCTTGTCCCTCCTGAAAAGAATCTCAGAGAGTTTCTGGCCTAATATGAGGCAAATTTTTCTTACACAGTTTTCTGTGTATCACATCTTGTTCTTTTGGATTTGTAAACAAAATGTGTAATTACCACCTACAGGTTCCCACTGGTAAATAAACCGCTAGCTATTATAGACCTGGCAGTAGCATATTTTCTTTTCTTTCCTATTTAGTAATTAGTTATTGTTTTTTTCCTTCGATAATTGAAAAACTCATAAATGTTGCCTGTTTTGTTGAATTTGTTTGAACTTGATATAGATTCCTCAGACCTTTAGCTCGGCCCTGGGGACAAAAATCCATATCAGATATTTGCAAATAATTAACATGTCCACTGTCCCTCCTCTGAACATGTCCAAACCATCCCAATCGGTGTCTTCTGACTTATCTCTGGTCTAATATGGGGGCTGGACCAGGCTAATTTTGCATAAACAGTTTTCTGTGTATTTGCATTTTTTTAGATTTGCAAACAAAACAAAATAAACAAAATGTGTTAGTGCCACCTACAGGTTCTCACTGGTAACTATTCCAACCCCTGGACGTCCATCAATATAGGACATCAAATCCTTTCTCATTTCCTGCATCTGCTCAAGACAGATTTACTGGCTTGACTAAAAATACCCATAATTCTTTCTAATCTTTCCCTTTAATGTTAGAGGGAAGTGCAGTGATGGTAATAAAAAAAAAACAAAAAAAATACTATCAAGAACAAGGCGGGATCGGAGTAGTTAATGAAATCATGCAGTACTGATACTGCACCTGCCGCCTTGGCGTGGCAACTACGCTGTATAAGAGAATGACGATAACAGCGTTTCAGTGCACTTACTGTACGAGGGCTAACGATAAAGTCCTGACCCGTAATCAGATTTCACTGCTGACCACTGCAAGATAGACACGGGAAACACACTTCAGGTAATAATTTTGTTTGTTTTCCTGGCAGAGTCTATGGGGTTAAGGAACCAGACTCCTTGAGGCATTGATTTTCAACCACTGTGCTGTGAGAGATGGTCAGGTTTGCCCTGGGAATTTATCTAGCATCATTATTAACCATTGTTAATAATATATAATTAACCGTTGTTGGGTGTCTGCGCTGTAAATAAGTTATGGCAGATATGTAATACTCTTCTATCCCAGCGGGTGGCAGCAGAGGCTACAAATCCCTGTGAAAACAATAGCGCTATTGCTATATGGAGCCAGAATAGTCTCAAAAAGTCACACACGCGTAAGCACGGATCCGCAAGCGTAATCACAGATTTGCAAGCGTATTCTGAAAGTAACTCACGTGCTAGCACGGATCCGTGAGCCTATTCTGAGAAGAACACACAAACACCACTTCAAAATACGTAGTCGTACGCGCTTGCAAATCGTGCTTTTAATTTGTGAAACTACGCACATGCAAATTTTTACTTTTGAGACTCGTTTTACGCGGACCAAGTGGCAGTGATGGAGAAGTTTTTTGAGAAGGGATCAAAAAGTATAATCAAATAATCAAAAAGCTTCAAAGACATATGAGACAAATTAACAAATTTTAAGAAAGCAATGTATGTGTATGGAGGTGAATATATATATATATATATATACATATATATTCATACATTCGCTATATATATACATATATATATATAGCGGCAACAGTTCAATCAAACTGTTTATATTGGAGTGTTGGCTAAAAGCTTTCAACCACGTATCTCTGAAGCTGACTGCAATGTGTGTCTTTCTTCCATTCCTGCCAGGATATACAATTTGTGTTCATTGAAATAGGCCCAGGTTTCACACTGAGTATAAATACATTTAGAAACTACATTATTAGCGATATGTTTTTTTATGTACTGTGTTAAAATGTCATTTTGGTTGTGTGGTGTGCCCTAGGATTTGGTAAATGTATCAAATGTGTTGCGCTCAAAAAAGGTTGAAAATCTCTTCTGGTTCGGCGCTCAAAGCTGCCCACTGTTCACTTTGGTGATGGGTTAAATGCTGGTGTCACATTTCGTTGTGAGCAGTGGTGTGAATCACAATGTCCCAATGACATGGAGTTTGCTTTCCTCTCTTCCAAAACATGTTACTTTATCAAACTCTAGGCCTTTTTCCCTCCTGATACTAAAACAGCAGGAAGTAAGTGGCAAGAAAAGAAAAAAAAAAAGGAAAGAAAGAGTGAATTAATTACTCGGTGAAAGAAAACTAGCAGTTGCTTTGTAATATACTGAGTTAATTATACAATGCTTCTTAAGAAGTTAAATTATGTTTTTCATTTACAGTCTTTTGTTTTTTTTTGTCGCACCGTAGGGAGACGCAGCAGGGTTTTAGATTACGGGGGCTATAGCTCACTTAATAACGCCGTGGTGAAACGCCTGTTTACGTTATCACTGCGCCCTGGGTTTTTTATGTATCTCACAAATTTCCCCCCAAAACCTAATCGCTCCTGGGAAAGAATTAACGGGAAAAGAGAACCCAGCGAGTGCGTGGCAGACAGATAAAGCTGCTAGTATCTCCATACTGAACTGTTCCTCTGGCGCTTGGCGGGCAAGAAGGCCTGATCCAGGCTACTTCACAGTTTAATGGCCGGCATTATTCCTGTGACAGCTCATATCCATAACTCTTTGTTATAGTCCATTCTAAAGGAAGCCGTTGGTCCAACAGGAGGAGAAAGGACCCCTGGCTCTGCAGGGAGTCAGCTCCTCTGAAGAGGCTAATGTATTTTAATTCCCACTTTGGGTCTTTGGGGCCATGCAGGCTCTTTTAGATCTTACAGAAAGTTCAGAAAGTCTGACTGTGAGAGATACACGCAGCAGTGTCCGAGTTTCTGTTCCAAACTCTTTGGAATGTTTATCTATCTATCTGTCTGTCTGTCTGTCCACCAGCTGTAAGGTTACTAATCAGGTCCATTGACCCCGGCATTGTCCCAAATATTGCTCCTTGGGCGCTTAAAGCGTCTTTCTGTCCAACTAACTACCTGTCTATCTATCTATCTATCTATCGATCTATCTATCTATCTATCTATCTGCCTGTCTGTCTGTCTGTCCGTCCAACTACCTGTCTATCTATCTGTCTGTCTGTCTGTCTGTCTGTCCGTCCAACTACCTGTCTATCTATCTGTCTGTCTGTCTGTCTGTCTGTCTGTCTGTCTGTCTGTCTGTCTGTCTGTCCATCCAACTAACTACCCATCGATCTGTCTATCTATCTATCTATCTATCTATCTATCTATCTATCTATCTATCTATCTATCTATCTATCTATCTATCTGCCTGTCTGTCTGTCTGTCCGTCCAACTACCTGTCTATCTATCTGTCTGTCTGTCTGTCTGTCCATCCAACTAACTACCTATCTATCTATCTATCTATCTATCTATCTGTCTGTTCGTCCAACTACCTGTCTATCTATCTATCTATCTATCTATCTGTCTGTCTGTCCGTCCGTCCGTCCGTCTTTCCGTGAAGAATTCTCATGTGAAATCCAAACTTCTCATAAATTTATTATTTGGTGAGATTTAGGCCAATACTTTCATTCTTTCCATTCTTAATAATTATAAAATGTATATTTTGTTTAGAAAAACAAATCATAGAGACACAGTCAATATTAGTTCACGCAGCAGATTCTGTCCTCTCAGCTACTTTTTTAAGTGTAGTATTTTGTCATTCTCTACTGAGAATTTTCTCTTTTTTTTTTCATTTCTTTCGCGTCTCCTCTCGGGAGCTCACAGTTAGCAAACAAGAGGGACTCGAGGAAATCCAACTCCATATTGACTTAAGCCTGAAGACGGTGGGAGGACGTAGCTCCGAAGCAACACATCAGCCTTGACCGTCTTTGAAGAGATATGGGTTATAATTAGACGAGGACACTTAGCGTTCATTCACTTGACACTTGGGGAGCACGATGAAAGGCCGTGGCGTGAAACATCAACTCCAATAAAATGATAAACCCCCAGCGTTTTTATTAGATCACGTAAAAAAAAAAAACTGGGATGAAATACGAGTGAGAAAGTCAGAAAATACTCCTGAAAAATATGAGACGGGAAACATTTTTCATCCGCTCAGCTTCAGTCGGTGACAGAGCCCATAACCTTGGGTTGGTGGAGATATGAAAATGAGCAATCATTTATAACAAAAGGCAAAATGTGTCAAAAAGAAACAGTTGGCATGAAGGAAAAGGTATTCTTGATAAGTTGAGGAACATTTCCATTGAATTAAATGAATGCAATGTCATTAGCCCGACTTTTGTGTAATTTCTTTGTGCATCACCTGTGGCACCAAGTTTTTTGGGTTTTTTTTGTATGTTTTTGCCAGTTTTTACGGTTTTATCAAAACTCTGATCATTTTAATTTTTACCATACCTGTTTGCAGTATCACTCTTTATTCTCCTTCTTTTATTTATTATCCTTGACTCTGCTCTAAATGGGGAGAAATCGAAGCTTTTGTTGCTTTGATTCAAGGTTTTGTTGACACCAGCAAAAAATACCTTTTAGTGGTGAAAAATAAAAAATATATATATTTCTGAGATATACTTTTTTATCCTTGATATTTTCTGGCCTTTTGGGTTTTTTTTTTTTCCACCTCAAGTAAATGCAAATAAGCTTCTGGTTTTATAGATGTCCTTAAACATAAAGCGTCACGGTTAGATATAAAGCAGCAGTGAATTGGTTTGAAGAGGAAGAAATAAACCCTGACAGGATCACATTTGGAGATTACACTCATTTCTATGCATGTGTCGTTCCCTCCTAACCTTCATGGAACATCACAGCTGGGATCTTTTTTAAAAACCAACTCATCATTCAGTGTAAAACTCAGAGAAGAGTTCATCGGGTAATAGGTAGCTTCATTTAATCAGAAAAGATTTAGATTGAACATTCCTGACAGTGGTGGCACAGTGCTTGATGACCTGGATCCAGAGGGTTTCAGGTTCGAATCCACCAGCTGTAAGGTTACTCCCCCCGCCCCCGCGCTTAAAGCTGCCCACTGTTCACTTTGGTGATGGGGTAAATGCACAGGTCACATTTCGTGGTGTGAATGGTGTGACTTGTGGTGTGATTTTACTTTCCTTGTTTTGTTTATTTTCATTTCTTAATTAAAAAAACAGAAAACAGCAGGTTGGTGTAACTAAAATACAAATAACAGCTAGTCCAGTAGGTGGCAGTGTTTTACACCTGATTATTTGTGACTTTTCCAAAAGAAAATAGATAGGAATAAACCGAAATATTAGAAAGAACGACACAAGATTTTCTTGACTGCGGATTTTGAGTCAATAGTTTCTGTGAAAACTTTACATCCTGGTCAGTCTACCTGCAGCTTTGGGGAAACTGAAAATTCTTCTTCTTCTGGCTTGTCCCTTTTTCAAGGGTTGCCACGGCAACGTCAACATTTTCCATCTCCCAATGTCTTCTGTATCTTCTACCCTGACTCCAACTACCTCCATGTCTCTCACTCCATCCTTCAATCTCCTCTTTGTCTCCTACCTGGTAGCTCCATCTCTAGGATCATTCTTCTNNNNCTGAACATGTCCAAACCATCTCAATCTGTCTTCTCTAGCTTTTTCTCCAAACCTTCCTGTCTGTGTTGTCCCTCTAATCACCTCATTCCTGATCCTGTCCATCATTGTTTTATCATTTAGTTTTATTTTCATTTTAGATTTGGAGAAACTAAAACCTTTTTTTTCAATCTTTGCAAATAGTGATGCATGTAATCAGCTGCTTTGAAGCTTATAATCTGACTCATACTTTTTTTTTTACTTATCAAACAACGGACTCTATGTGCAAATTTGCAGGGAACCGTGTACTTCGGGGCTTTTGTTTCAAACTTGTAGCCACTTCCTGTTTTTTAATCATAGGAAAAAAAAAATTTCCAGGTGAAATCCTTGGTTTAGTGAACTGGTCCGTAGATGATCGTACTTCCAAAGTCTCTTGTTGCTGCAGCCTCACATTGACCGAGTCTCGTCTCACTCCAGCAGCACGTCCACGTGCTAAATCGGCAGCAGTCCATTAAACTGTTCTTTCAGATTAAATGGGACTGTGTTTACGTTGCTTTTATCGCTATACGGTCCTGCAGACGAGGGTTGTTTCTATGAAAGCAAACTGTTGCCAAAGGACATTAAAAACTGCAGATGGAATTTAAGATTTGGTTTATGTGCATCATTTCACCTGTTTGTTTTATGTGGGCACTTGTGCAGGTGAGTGTTCTCAGCCTGTATCACTGCTCCAGTATAAACAAACTGATTTATTTCTAGTTGGTGGTGCAGCAGCTGCAGCCTTTGATGCTTTTGGTTATAATAAGGAGAATTTAGTCGTAGTGGGATTCCACGACTTATATTTTCTTTGTTTTTACCACCCACAGAGTCACTCTAATGGATAATGGGAGTCTGAGAATTTCCAACGTGACCAAATCCGACGCTGGACTCTACACCTGTGTGGCCCGGAACCAGTTTGGAGTCGCAAGCAGTTCTGGGAACCTCCTGGTTAAAGGTACGTTTGGAAGATCTGTCTGCCTTTAATATCAGTTTCTATCAATTATATTGGAGAAAATAGAAAAATATACGGAATAACAACCTGGACATGCATTGGGAGATACAGAATAAATCACTGTAGGAAAGCTTGGGAAATAATTCTGGAAGATGTGAAAAACTGATTTAATCTAAAAGTTTTGGAGCAACAAAGGTCTGTCCTTAAAGCAACCATCACTGATGACTTTGTCCAACGTTAATGATCAAAATGGTTTAAAATGATAACAATCATCATCATCATCTTCTTCTTCTTTGTCTTTCCTCTTCTTCTCTTCTTTTGTCTTGTCCTTTATTGAAGGGTTGCAACAGTTTCCATCTCACCCTGTCCTCTGTCTCTTCTACTCTAACTCCAACTACCTCCATGTCCTCCCTCACTGCATCCATCAATCTCCTCTTTGTCTCCTACCTGGATGCTCCATCTCTAGGATCATTCTTCTACCAATGTCTCTACTGTCCCTCCTCTGAACATGTCCAAACCATCTCAATGTGTCTTCTCTAGATTTTTCTCCTAACCTTCTGGTCTGTTGTGTTGTGTCCACCTTCCTGTCTGTGGCGTAATAATAATGATAATAAAAATAATAATATTAATAGGGTGGGCAGCGCCATAGGTGGCCTAGTGGTTAAGGAAGCGGATATAGGACTGCAGGGTTCAGGTTTGAATCCACCAGCTGCCAGGTTGCCTCTGAGGTGCTCTGATCGTAGCACCGTCCCGGCCCACAGAACTTCTTGTGGGCTCACCACCTACAGGAAGGCTGACAGGATGGAGCAGTGTGATTTGGGTGGCGCTGGCTGCTCATTGTGACCTGGTAACGGACAAGCAGATGGAGATGAAGAATAAAAAATATTACAGCAATTATTGTAAAACTCAGTGACATGAATTTTCCAATCCCTGAAGAAGAAATCTGATCTCTGAGCTATGGATATTCCTATAGTGTATAGGTTGGAAGTAAACCTTTTCAGTGATTGTTTGTGTATATGAATAATAAATTACTCCTTTTATTTCATCTTGATTTTTATTGGCTGAAACCAAGGTCATGTCTTTTTTTTCCAGCCAGTCTCTTTCTTTATACACAAACTGTCCTGCAGTTTCTCTAACAGATCTATTAAACTGTACAGCAGACGCTTAGTCAGAAGGAAATATATGAAGATGAACTGAAATCATTCATGTCGTTTCATTTATAACATATGTAATGGAAGTAGAATTTAAAGGTTTTTTTTTCTATGGTGACGGCTGCTGCCACATTAGTGATGCTGGGAGTCTCACACTTTCAACATTGTGAGACAGATTTGCTAAATTACCGAATTTTAAATGTGTCGTAAAAATATGGCGTCAACTGTGGAGCTGTACCTCGTGTCACCGCTGTGTGTTCTGTCACAGAAGTCAGCTGCCCCCATGTGGCTGGAATATTTGTTTAAAAAAAATTTCCTTTTTTTTTCCCTGAAGCGAGCCCACGGATATTTTTGGTTCCGTAGAAGGGATTTCATTACATCACAGCTGGTTTTCCTTGGTGCAAATCACTCCTTAGATTTTTTTTTTTTTTTTTTTTTACTAGCTGTTGACAAAAACCACCACTTTTCTCTCGACAGAGAAATTGTCCGCCTTTGATTGAACCGGGGGGATGTACAATGGGAAGCCAGGCATAACACATCCCGGCCATTCATGTGCAAAGCGTCAACTGTGGAGCTGTACCTCGTGTCACCGCTGTGTGTTCTGTCACAGAAGTCAGCTGCCCCCATGTGGCTGGAATATTTGTTTAAAAAAAATTTCCTTTTTTTTCCCTGAAGCGAGCCCACGGATATTTTTGGTGCCGTAGAAGGGATTTCATTACATCAGAGCTGGTTTTCCTTGGTGCAAATCACTCCTTAGATTTTTTTTTTTTTTTTTTTTTACTAGCTGTTGACAAAAACCACCACTTTTCTCTCGACAGAGAAATTGTCCGCCTTTGATTGAACCGGGGGGATGTACAATGGGAAGCCAGGCATAACACATCCCGGCCATTCATGTGCAAATTGAGTGAAATTCAATATTCTGTCCTAAAAAAAAAAACTGTTGTTATGGTTGTTTGAAAAGCATTGTGATTCCATAGGTTTTACAGAATGAGGACTGCCATGCCGACTGCAGGCTGTGCAGAAATGAGGGAGCCAATTTGTGATTTTACCTCCACACCGTATTGGCAAACTGGCATCAAGCATGACAGCTCTGCAATCCCAGGCAGAAAGTTTTCGCTCCAAACTTTCCTAAGACTCTCACCTGGAATGTACCGCCATGACCAGTTGGTTCTGCTTAGAGGGAAAGAGAGATAAACAAGCTGGCTTGTTTTGACAGAGCTGAATATAAACCTTTACTCTTGCTGACATGCTGTATTGGCTTGCCTGTCCATTAGAAGCCTATGACATGCATGCATAATTCAAAGTGGACTGGCGTATGGGCCGCTCATCCTCTGCTGTATTCTCCGCGCGGCGCTGCTGTAGGACGAGACATCCAGCTGAGGCAGGACGGATATTGTGATGATGCACGGCACGCTGGAGATGAAATAGAACCGTACCAGAATAAACAGGCAAATTATGGCCTTGAATTTGGAGCGGGTGGAGCAGCTGAAGGTTTCTTTTCCATTTATTTCCGTCCACTTGTTTATTCTCCACTGCTTTCTTCCGGGAATATGACAACTCCCGAGTCTGTCACATGTAGAAAAGTGAGTTTATCACCATTAATGAACAATCCTCAATGATATTATCATTCTTCAGCCATTCATTTGAATCCTAACTAGGGATGTCTGATATTATTGTTTGTCTAATTTAAGCGTAATTATGTAATATTAACAAAATCATCCTTCCTTCGAATTAAGAATCCAAGAGCACGATGTCCAGGTTTTGTCAAATCTGCCAGATTGCATTGGTTCGTATCAGAATCAGGAATTGAGCGTTTGGACAATATCGGCAGAATCATATATTGGAGAAAACAAAAAAAAAAAAGTGGAAAAATACTAAAACTCAGTGTCTGACCTCCTGTTTCTCTGATTATCTTGTGGTCCAGAGTCCACCACAATCACCAGCCCAGCAGGACACCTGGACGTTACTCTGGGTGAGAGCATCGTTCTTCCCTGCCAGGTGTCACATGACCCAACGCTGGACCTGAAGTTCACCTGGTTCTTTAACGAGCAGCTCATTCACCTGGGAAGTCACGGCGCGTTCTTTGAGAAAGTTGGTGGGGTAAGTTCGATTTCCACTCTTATTCGTGGACAGCAGAAAATGGGTATTTGGATATATATTTTTTGCTACTTAACAACAGCATCATCTTATTCATTTCATAAGGAAAAACTAATAAAAATGAAAAAATAAAAAAAATAAAAAAAAATAAAAAAATAAAAAAATAAAATAAAAAAATAAAAGGATAAATAAATCAAAATAAAAAAGTTTTGAGGAAAAATTGCATTCACAGATTCCAGTCATACGAAGGTCTGTTTTTTAGAAATTGGTTTCTTTTCAACATGCAACGACACCAGGAATTATTTTGATTAGCAATTTACTGAAAGAGACACTGGTACAAAGTGAAAGAGAGAATTGTGCAGTCTTCCAAGGGTCAAGTATTTCTTTTTACTATTGAACTCAGCCTTGAAACCACCAGTCTGTTTGTTTTCACTCAGGCCCCATTTCAACCTGTTCAAGTGGAGCCAGTGACTGAGGAGAGAATGAAATCGTTGCATTAGAAGGAAGAATTTTACTCTTTTTATCTGAGGTTCAGAATTGAAAAAAAATGTAGTTTTTAATAAAAACAGAATATTAAGAACTAGCACTCAGTGCCATACGTGATCAGTGATAGAAGAGAGTCAGCTAAGGTGAAGGGAAAAGAATACAGGAGGATTGTCGGACCAGCCATTATGAATGGATTAGAGACATAGGAATAGGTAGAAGACAGGAGACAGAGCTGGAGGTGGAGGAATTTAAGATGCTGAGGGGAGACAAGGATGGACAGGATAAGGAAGGTTTGATTAGAGGGACAACACAGACAGGAAGGTTTGGAGAAAAAGCCAGATTAGGATGGTTTTGACATGTTCAGAGGAGGGACAGTGGATACATAGGTAGAAGAATGATCCTAGAGATGGAGCTACCAGGTAGGAGACAAAGAGGAGATTGAGGGACGCAATGAGGGAGGACATGGAGGTAGTTGGAGTCAGAGTAGAAGATACAGGAGACAAGGGGAGATGGACGATGTTTTTTTTTTTTTTTGCCATGGGAACACCTGAAAAAGGGACAAAATGAAATGACGAGTTGTCCAAACATATGTATTTAATTAAATTAAATATGATTCAGGAATCAATAAAACAGGTGATTAAGACGTATGTATATAGAATATACAATGTATGCTAGAATAAAAGAATAATAGAAATTACACGTTGGTGAAAAAGCCTTCTACAGTGGTAGAAGGTTCAAGAGATCAAGTTACTGGGTTGATGACAAAGAGGAGATTGAAGGTTGAAGAGGAGGAGGACATGGAGGTAGTTGGAGTCCGAGTTGAAAATACAGAGAACAGGGGAAGATCAAATCCTTGTGGCAACTTCTAAACATGGGAAAAGCTGAAATTTACTTTTCAGCTTTTAAAAAAATATAACTACCGTACACATTGACATTAAAAAGCTTATTTAAAGTAATGAGAAAATACAGCTGCTTATAAAAGGGAAAATATCTAGTCACATTTCTCATTATCCTGTCCAGAATAGCCAGTTTTCTGTCCCCCTTTTTTTTTTCTTGTAGATAAGACACCAACTTTACATTGGCAGCAACACTATAGTTCAGAGCTAATTACACATCACTGAATGAAAGTCCTCAGACTTGAATGGAATCAGTGTGAATAAAAGATCGAGCGGAGAGAACATTTTTAACACCTCACAAAGAGCCGTCCTCTTCAGTGATCATGAACATGTCCACTCGCCGCTCACTTGTCCGGTCTTTTTTTCTTAACCTGTTCACTATAATGCCGTGGTTTCAAAAGAAACAATTCTTTAAAACTCCACTTTTGTGCTCGTCCAACTTTATGTCACTGCTCTTCTAATCGACGCTCTCTTCTTTTTTCTCTCTTCCTCCCTCCCTCACCTTCGGCGCTGTCAGCATTCAGCCGGTGACATCATGATTAGGAACATCCAGCTGAGGCATGCTGGGAAATATACCTGTGCTGTGCAGACCAAAGTGGACAGTGTGTCCATAGCCACCGACGTAGTGGTCCGAGGTGGGGATAGCTCTTATGTCAGTGTGTGTTTGATGATGTGTTTGATGATGTCACTATTTTTATTTTCATGGTAATTTTATAAAATGCATTTTTTGTATTATTTATTTATTAATCTCAAATCAACATGGTATAAATCAGCTTCATTTATCAGCAGGTATGAATCTCAATTCATTCTTGAACCGTGTTGTTCAAGGTTATGCTAGTGCAGTTTTTTTTTATGTACTCACTAAAGAATGCTTATAAAATTACTGTATAGAATAATATAATACTTCATTGAGGGAGAAAAAAAAAAAGCCTTGGAATCAGGTTGACAAGTGCGCCGACTGAAACATTTTCTTTTTAATCATATCGGGTTTACTTTGCAATGAATACTGATGCGCTTCCATATATATATATATATAAATATTCAGTAAGAAATCATTTTCCATTAAGGCTGCTTATTAAACAGTTATTGAAATACAGCAAACAGCTTCTTTTCACCGTACGGCATTATATTTACAGCTGGTGTATTTAGAGGTGTGAATAATTCATGGTATATTTAGAGGAAGAAGTTTCTTTGTGGTCTGAAACAGTAGTTAAGGTCATGTAAGAATACATTTTTACATCACGTACGCAGAATCACTCACACTGACACTCTTTCACTTGTCCATGCAGTCACGACTGCTAAATTAACACAGGATTCTCATAATCTGATAAAAACATATCTGATAAAAAACAACTCATATATACTGTATATATGTATGTGTACATATGTGCGTGTATAAGGATATGTATATGTGTATTCATATATGTGTGTAGCCTTTTTCATTGTCAGAATCACTCACGCTAACACATGATTGCTGCAATGTACTCAATGTCATAATCTGACAACAAACACGATAATCTCACTAATATTACTTAATTTAGCTTATATCAGGGTGACAATAACGTTGCTTTATCATAGATATATCTATGTATATATGTATGCATGTATACATGGATATTTATGTGTATATGTATTTTTATATATGTATGTATATGTGTATATATGTAATCACTCACACTGACACTCTTTCACTTGTCTATGCAGTCACGACTGCTAAATCAACATAGGATTCTCATAATCTGATAAAAACATATCTGATAAAAAACAACTCATATATACTGTATATATATGTATGTGTACATATGTGCGTGTATAAGGATATGTAAATGTGTATTCATATATGTATGTAGCCTATTTCATAGTCAGAATCACTCACGCTAACACATGATTGCTGCAATGTACTCAATGTCATAATCTGACAACAAACACGATAATCTCACTAATATTACTTAATTTAGCTTATATCAGGGTGACAATAACGTTGCTTTATCATAGATATATCTATGTATATATGTATGCATGTATACATGGATATTTATGTGTATATGTATTTTTATATATGTATGTATATGTGTATATATGTATGTATATTTGTATGTTCTTACACATATACCTGTATATATGTATATGTGTACATATATGTATGTATATTTGTATATACATATACTTATACATCTATTATTATATTATGAACATTATCCTTGTAGATATACGTACAGTATCAACAGTATTAGAAGTTTTATATAAATATATTTGTATTTACAAATATATTTAAACATATATCTATACATACATATATTTGTGTGTATATATGGTGTAAATAAACATATATGTTTGTTTATAT
Organism: Paraplagusia blochii; assembly: GCA_016785265.1. Classification (NCBI taxonomy): domain Eukaryota; kingdom Metazoa; phylum Chordata; class Actinopteri; order Pleuronectiformes; family Cynoglossidae; genus Paraplagusia; species Paraplagusia blochii. Next base: position 55,080 of record JAFBJS010026497.1, read on the forward strand.
ATGTATATATAGTTATAAATATATGTATGTATATATGTGTATCTACATATATACTTAAATATATGTTATTATATTATAAACATCAGCCTTAATAGATATACAGTATTAACAGTTTTTGTTTTATATAAAACATACAAAATATAAAATATGTAAATACATATACATATTTATACAGTATATTGTGTATATTTTTTTTCCATTTATTAGCAGTTATACAAACCCATCACCCAGAGGGCAGTTCAGAGATTGGTAGATTTAGATGAAGCAGTAATACCATAATAATCTATTGAAGCCAATTGTTCTCCTGACGCTGCGGACCTTGTTGTTGTTGTGCAGCAGCTGTTATCCACCCACTCTTTTTGGCTTCTGCCTTTGTTCATTAATCTCCGCTTCATCGTGTTTCATCTGTTGAGAGAGAACTTTGACAAATTGTGATTACAGGTCCCCCTGGTCCACCTGTGGACTGCCAGGTGACCGAGATGACAGAAACCACCGCCTCGCTGTCCTGGAGGCCGGGCATAGACAACCACAGTCCCATCCTGAGCTACACCATCCAGGCCAGATCGCCGTTCTCTCTGGGGTGGCAGGCTGTTACCACTGGTAACTAAATATAATCCCAGCTGGCTGGATTAAATAATAACAACAGTGTCAGTGGTGGTTCTTTTTTTAACCCCCACACGTGTAATGACAGCAGAAACACATCACCAGCTTAACTCGGTTGCCGCGGTACATCCTCCAGGGCTCTCTGTTGAAACCTTGTTCCTGTGATGCCTTTCAGTTCCCGAGCTGCTCAGGGGAAAGCAGCTGTCAGCCACTGTCACTGATTTGAGTCCATGGGTGGAGTACGAGTTCAGAGTCCTGGCAAGCAACAGCGTTGGCACGGGAGAGCCGAGCAACCCGTCGAAAAAGGCCCGCACTAAAGAAACATGTATGTGTCGGAAGTACTCTGCTGAGAATAGCAGTGATGGAGCAATGTTCACACATTAGTTCTGGCTCTGTATGAAACATCAACTGGAATGGAAGTCATTTCCAGTCCAACCCTATAGTGGAGCTAACATTACTCTTACACATTGAGTTGTGTCCACACACATACGGTATGCAATGCATGCATGTGGTGGTAAAGTATCTATAGTTATATGTATATATATATATATATATATATATATATATAATCACACACTACATAGTATGCAGACTATGTAGTGTGTGATTCACATGGCA
>JAFBJS010026497.1:56340-74490 GCA_016785265.1 Paraplagusia blochii
GTTTATAAGATAGTAGATAAAAATCTCTAAAAAATGTGAAATTTTAACATTTTTAACATTTAACAACAAGTTTTTGCAGAATTCCGAAATGAATTGTCACACCAAACTAGACACCAGACTACATATATATATTTGTTTATATTTATGTATATGTTTATACATGTTTATATATGTTTATGAATTTATATATATATATATATATTCATACATACTCATATACACATATATAGAAATGCTATTTACAAAAATGTATATATGTATAAATATATATACATATATTACATACATGTATCGGGATGGTGCCATGTATATCTATATCTATATACATATATATATAAATATATGTATATGAATTTATGTTTATATATATATATTCATATATATGGCACTGTCCAGACCAACATAACTCCCAGTGGGCTCACCAACCATGAAGGCTCACTGTATGGCGCAGTGTGATTTGGGTGGCAGTTGTGGAGACTTCTGCCCAGTGACCCAGCAACTGATAAGAGGATCGAGATGAATGAATGAATGAATGAATGAATGAATGAATGAATGAATGAATGAAAATTTGTCAACAATTGTTGTTCTATTTCAGTACAAAATCTAACAAGTTTCCCCTGAATGCTTTCTCTTTTAGCGCCCAGGGTGACGCCTGCCAGGTTGAGCGGTGGCGGTGGCGGGCGTTCAGAGCTTGTCATCACTTGGGAGGTAAATATAGATCCAAATGTAGATTGTCTGTAGGCGTGTCCGTGATCGTTCATCCAGATGATTGAACATTTGGTAATTTGGTCATCGCAGGGAGACCTGTTAACTGCACTTGAGACTGGGAAGTTATACAAATATATATATGTATTTTTTATTAGTTAAACATGAGTGTTTGAGCGGCTGTCTCACCACTAGTTTTCATCATAGGGATCATCACATTTTCTTTCAGGTTCTGTATGTGACAAGAACAACCCCAGCTTTAGATTTCAACTACATATTTCTTCCTTTATAACCATTTTCATTTCAAGTACCTGGAACTGAAATTCAATTCACCTTGATTCACTCCTCTGAATGTTTTCTTCTTATTCTCAGCCTGTGACTGAAGAACTTCAGAGTGGTCCCGGCTTTGGCTACGTGGTGGCCTTCCGCCCACTCGGGGCACAGGGATGGATGCAGGCTGCGGTCACGTCACCAGATGCTTCCAGATATGTGTTTAAGAATGAAAGTATTCCAGCCTTCACGCCCTATGAAGTCAAAGTGGGAGTGTACAACAACAGAGGAGAAGGACCTTTCAGTCCAGTCACCACCATCTACTCAGCAGAGGAAGGTGGGGGCTGAAAACATATTTCTAGCCAGACGGGGCCAATGATAATCACTAATTTCATGCTTTTTTCCTGCATCTAACATGATATTGTATCACATATACAATATATTTATGCAATGAAAACTTGATGATGGGATGGGATCTGTACAAAACCCTAAGTTTGACACATGGTGTCGAGTTTGTGCTGCAGATTTTTCCTTAAGCTGACAATGGAACTGTTATAACATCAATTGCAAAAACATATATTAATACATCAGTAATTAAATTCATCTTTCAGTTACAACTTCCCCTTTAAGGCAGGGGTTTCAAACCTGCGGCCTGCGGGTCATTAGCGGCCCAAAAGTCAATATTTTGTGGGCCCTGCAAGTTATTCAGGGTTGCATACTGGGTGAATGTGAGAATTGTAATAGAAACTTTCCTTTGTTGAACTATTCACTTTCAACCTATACATTTTTCTCGTTTATATAGATTCATATATCATTCATTCATATATCATGGAGACCCGTGTTGATTATGTAATAATAGACACATTTTTGGCAAATATTTTAGTCCTAAAAAAAAAATTGGTCTAAAATACGGGGTCCTTATGATTCATTTTCTTTCTTTTATTTTTCTTTTTTTGGGAATTTCTTAATTACTCACTCAGGCAGTGGTGGTCAAGTGGTTAATGAACCGGACTGGTGTCCGAACGGTTTCAGGTTTGGATCCACCAACTGCTGTTGTCCACTGAGCATAGCAACATCCCCTCGCACAATGCCCACTGTTCACTTTAGTGATGGGTTGAATGCACATTAGGTCACTTTTGGTTGTGTGCAGCAGTGTGGATCACTATGTCACAATGACAAGGAGTTTGCTTCCTATCCGTCCTTCCTTCCTTACTTCTTTCCTTCTGCACTGAAGTTGACCTTTTATCCTTTTATCATTTTTTTAAGTGAACACTGATAGCTGATGCAGCCCTGAAATAACACACTGAAATAACAGAGAGGACAGTGGCCCCCTAACTACTTTGAGTTTGAGACCCCTGCTTCAAGGGGAACCGCACTGTGTCACTGTGGGGAAAATTAGACATTACATTACATTCAGCAGACGCTGTAAGCAACTTCTGAAAATCCTGTTTTGTCAGGCCATAAGAAACATTAGATTATAAGGCGTGCTGTCCATGAACGATCTATTTTTCGGTTCTCATACATAAGGCCCACCTTTCCAGGTCCCTCCTCTTCCATAAATCCATCCAATTCTTCGTCTTCAGTGTCTAAGCTTAACAGTCGGGGCAATTACAGCATCACGTATCCTCAGTTCGGTTTCATCATTATCCGAGCAGGTCTCATTTCTGTTTCTCAGCTGTTCTGTGATGATTCCATCCTTGAGTTTAAAAGTCCGCCTCGTAAGCATGTTACCAATAGCATGTTATATATAGACACACCATAACATTAGGTTTAAGTCAAGTAGGTAATACTGCGTGCTGTCAGAGCACAGTATAGTACAGTATTTCCCATGTATGTCTTATGGTCCAGAAAATACAGTACACGAGCATGAATATATGTGTATTTTCACACACACAGATGGTTTCTAATCTTTGGTGTCAAATTGAGTGGAATAATGTGATACTGAGTCCGTGATGGTTTTTTGACTCCATACTGTTGCTCCCTGCGCACTTTTAACGATGAATAATTTATGTAAGTACATTTATGTACTGAGGGAACCACTAAGTTGCAGTAACAGGAAAACCATGGCATCAGCAGTTTTTGTTTTAAGGGTGTAAAATAAAATTTTAGGAACCTGCAGACACAGAGGTAGATAGAATTTACTGTCAATTGTAAAAAAAAAAAAAAAAGATATTAAATTTTAATATTGGTTTTAAGGAGTTCTTTTTCCGTGAGGCGATCGCAAGGGGCGTCTGGACTCAGCACACCAGGAGTTTACTTCATTTTCAATTTATAACGTTGTTCCAGTGACTTTAAGCTGGAACTGTGTGCAGTTGTGTGTTTTTAATGAAACAACAAATTTCAAGAGTACTGATTTTAGTTATGTTTAAAAGTAAGCAGCCAACCTGATACAATTTATTAAAATGTAGTGATTATGTAAAGGTTTGTGAACTGAAGTACTGTGTATTTCTCTCCCTCAGAGCCCAGCAGAGCCCCAGGGAGGCTGAAGGTTAAGAGTTTATCAGCCTCTGAGGTCGAGGTCACCTGGAAGCCCATGGTCTGGAGTAACAACCGCAGACGCATTCTGGGCTATGAGGTCAGTTGCCTGTTTGACCACATGTGACAGTAGAAACATAATGAACATGTTTACAAAAATAGTGCAGTAACTGCAGTGATTTCCATGGAAGTGTGATGTTCTGTATTCCCTAGTTGCGATACTGGGGCGAGAAGGAAAAGCAGGAAACGGCCCAAGTCATCAGGACGGTGGGGAATAGAACCTCGTTAGTCATCAGGGACCTGGAGGGCAGCAGCACCTACTTCATGTACCTGCAGGCCTACAACAGTGCAGGGTTGGGACCACAGAGCATCATAGTCAACGTCACGACGAAGAAACCACGTAAGACCACGAAAAAACCAAACCTGTCCTCAAAACTCACAAGTTCCGGTCTCTTTGAAAGCCACAACCTTTTAATTGTGAACAGAGAATTTCAGAATGTGACGCAAAACCAGAATAAGTTTAGAAAGAACCCAGATTTGCTTTATCCAGTATTTACCAAGTGGTGGGGCGGGCCCTCCTGAAGGGACATAATGAGATGGAGGGAGTGGCTTCCAACACTTAATGTAACAAGCCTACAGCTAGAGAAAAAAATATACATGTTATCAGGTTCTCTAAATTTCTAATTTGCAGGGATGCGAAAAAGTTTTAGCCTCTAGGGGGCAGCATGACAGCAAACGTTTCATGTTGACATTATTGAGTGTATAGAAGTAATATAAAATTGAATGCATTGTACAATTCTGTTAAAAAAAAACTACTAGGATTTTCTGCCCTCGCATTCTTTCCTCATCTCTACTCATTTATAAAAGATGTTTTTGTGCTTTCATGTTTGGGATCAATCAGCCAAGAAGTTTTAAAATAGTAGTGAACTCCTTACAAACACTACTTCTCTCTTCTCTTTGTTGGTTTTATCTCTCTATAGTCAAATGCAGCACACACTTCAGCTTCCCCGCTCTCTTTCTGTCTCCCTCTCTTTCTGTGAACATGCATTACGTATTTGCATGCACAGGCACGTATATGCGAGGAACGAGATATAAACAACTGAGAAGCTTGTTATTTCCCTCTCTCTTCTGTTCCTCTTTGGCCCCTTCCCCTTCCCCCTGTTGTCTTCCTGCAGCACCCAGTCAAGCCCCGGTCAAAATATTGTGGAACACCACCAACTCTAAGGTCATCCTGAGGTGGGACCAGGTTCACGCGCTGGAGAATGAGTCAGAAGTAACAGGATATAAGGTGAAAATGTTACGCTCTCCTCTCTGAGAGAAATGAGCAGACTGTGGAGCAGATGAATGAGGGAGTCAGTGGATGTGGTTCAGCTGAACAAAGTCTATTGACTTTGTCAATATTGTGTGTTCTCTTGTTTTGATTTTCATACATATTTACTACTGTATTTTTCATCATGTAAGACGCACTTTTGCTCCTTTGTCTGGGTTTTCGAACATATACTTAGGTCTTTAATTTCATGTTTGTTTTTAAATTTATATTATTATTATTGTTGTTATTATTATTATTATTATTATTATTATTATTATATAGTTTTTTCTTTTTCATTTTTTGGAAGGTTTGGTATTTGGTCAAGAAAATATGTTTTTTGTAATTTCTTAGAAAGACTTCTCTCCCACTTTTGTGAGAGATGAATTAGCTATTACAGCGAATAAAACCACAATTCCTAAGCACATTTTTGTTGCCCCAGTTTGATACCAAGATGTACGCCTCCTCAACAGCCTCATTTACTCCAGCTGTGATGAAGAAAAGAAAGAAAAATAGAACGGCATGAAGGACTGATCAAAATAGAGACGACACAAATATCCTCCAAATTGCTCCAAAGTTTCCAGGGAAACCATGATATTCAGAGAAGCTGGAACTGACCATGGGGACATAGAGGAGGACATTTGACCAGTGCTAAATTTTTGTCAAACCCTCACCACCCACTCTGCAATCTATGACCAATTTAAAGTGTGGGAGGGAACTGAAAAACCAGGAGAAACAAACACACACACACAGATCACCAATCCTTCCATGACTCTTACAACCACAGATCCCTGAGGCAGGATTGACCCTTCACACCCTGGTCATCACCTCTCTGTGAAGCCATCTAGAATAAATCCTAATTCCATTTCCTAGAACATCCTTTAACCTCCATCGACAGCACCATGAACAGCGCCCCCACATGAAAAATAGAGCTCCATCCACAGCACAACTTACATCATATCAATGTCAGTCAGTTCAAACTTTAAATCTCTGTGAATTCTATATAGTTTATTTAATATGTACAGTAAATATAAGCTTGTTTTTTTACTTCTGTAATTTACAGTTTGCAGTGAATATATTTTACATGTAAACTATGGATGTGCAAATTAATCGTTTTGGATCAGTTTGAACTGAACTGAATTGGATCAAACTGGATCGATCGTTTCATATTTTTTATGAATCATTCCTGAATCGGATTGTAGCCTGTGAATCGAGATATGAATCGGATTGTTAGGAAAAAGGAAAACTGTGTAGCAATGTTAGATTTCATGTTTAAAATGAATGGGTTTGGAGGTTATTGGTGCACACTTTAAAAATGTGGTAAACAAAGCAGTAAAACGATGTTGAAGAAGTAAACCTCTGTACTGTGAATCAGGATTATATAGATGGTGAAGTGACGAGGTAAAGACTAGGATAGCGGTAGTTCACATATGTCAAACTCAAGGCCCGGGGTCCAAACTTGGCCCGCCAGGTCATTTTTTTATGGCCCGCACTGACATAAAAAGTTTTTCATAAAATCCATACAGAAGAGTTCCTTAACCTGATACATTAAAGTTTTATTTATTACACAGCAACGACCAATATTTTTACAATTGGCAATTTTCACACAGTTTACAAACCGATTACCGATACAATCTTCCGTTAGCAACCAACCCTTGTAGGTGAAGGCACTGCTGATATGGCCCTTCAGATGCAGATGCAGGTATAATGAGAAAAAGTAAAAGAAAGTTCCAGTGCTGTTTAGGCCATTCTAAAAAAATTATATTCACATAAAGTCTCCTTAGTGACGTGGGTCTTGACAGAAATGGACTTATTTTTACCCAAATGCTGATGCTTAACGTCAGAACTTCCTGCTCCTACTATGAGAATTCATCTATAGCTGCAGACAGCCGTGTCTCCTCGTACATATTGCTCGGATGCATTTCTGTTCTTGATACAGAGTCTTATAGGACAAAGGCTGTGTTCTGACTCAAACTTTCATCACCACCCCCTCTGTGTCACACTTCAGGTGATGTACAGCCAGGACAAGCACAGCAGCCCCAGCGTGGTGGAGACCAACACCACCTCCTTGGAGTTGTCGTTGCCCGTGAATGAGGACTACATCATCCAGATTAAGCCCTTCAGTGAGGGAGGGGAAGGCAGCAGCAGTCACCAGATCACCATCCCCAAGTCAGCAGGTGTGACAGCAGTGAAACATGGAACCAGAAAGAAATATCTCTGCTTCTGGGTGACTCACAAAACTTGGCAATTGAACTCAGCTAGTGTATATTCTTAAGGCAAGGTAGAAAATTTCAGATTTATCAAAACGCAGTCATCATTGTTAGAAGTCCTGCCCAGACAAGAGAGGTTACATCCTCTAAATACCATGACATTTGATTTGAATCAATCCACTCTGAATTCAAAAGCTCTTAAGAATAAGACTGACTCTTCTAACTTTTCTTAACTAAACTTATAATGCTTATTATTTTTCTACTTTATTTACAAAAAAAATGATGTTTCCTGAAGCCATTTCTTTAAATAATTTATAAAGGTTATGAGTATTTTTTTTTATTAGTTTACTAGGCGTTATTATCATGCAGCGTATATTTATTGAATGTGGGGTTTCAATAAATATGCAATGAAGTGATATGCAATGTGACATACTTGCCAAATCTCTGTGGGAGAGTGTGTGGGATACAGTGCATGTGCAGATGTGTGTGCAAAAAAGCATCGCAGGAAAATGCTCCAAGACTGTTTTTTTTTTGTTTGTTTGTTTGTTTGGTCATTTCTGTTTTGATCAAATGTGTTTAATCTGGCACTACCATTAGAACAACATTATATTATGGAAAATACATGTATAGAAAATCAATAATATGAAAGAATAAGAATTTTTTTTTTCTGTCCGGTAAAGTGACCAGATGACCAGAAAGTGAGCAGAGCTTTCACACCAAAAAAAATAGTGCTTTGCACTGTCTAACATGTGTAACACCTATGTAACACCAACAAATGAACACATGCGCTGTTCATTATGTCTTGATAAAAAAAAGTAGCTCAGTAAGACACTTGAAGTATACAGTTATGAAAGAAAAATACTAGACCTTCCTTATTTTCTTCTATATCTTCAATGCCTGGCACCAATAACAAGAAACCGTGAACAAGAAAAGATGCAATGCCTAAAAATACTGTTATACGCTTCGTATTAACAGTATATTTTAGTATAATGACAGAGTAATTGATGGAATAACTTGAGTAATTATTGTTACTATCAAGCAAACCATGGAAAATGGCTAGATATTAGATCTTAAAGTCCTATGAGCTATATCTGTTGTCATCGTTACATTTGTCCAAGCAAATGTCCCCTTAAATATACCTACACCAGGATGGTCTACTCATTTTCATGACTCTAAATCAAAAGCATAAAGTGTATCCATCTTATCAGTACCTACAGTACATGTTCAGGATGTTTGTCATATCTGTCCTCACACTTCTTCCTAGTATAGTTATTGAAATAACATCTGAGGACACACTTGAGGATGCTTCAGGTACCTTCAGACCGGTCTCCAGAGTAGAGATCGGATCAGTCGGCATGGATTTAAATACCATGTTTGAACAGGGTCTTAATCTCCTGGCTGATAACAATAGACTAAGCTGTGGAAGAACTTACGCTTTACTAATTTGATGTCTTCTATAAAAGGGCAGATTCCACTAATCCCTCAAGGAAGACTGACGTTGTTGGCATTCATCACATTACTGTAGCACGACATGTTCCGCAGCTGAGCGTCGTGGGCCTTCGGAGGCTGCTGTCTGTAGATAAATTAGTATCTCCGTTATTTATGCAGTATTTCTTCTATAAAACATTAGTGCTGGAAAAAAAAAAAAAAACTTTTGTTAAGATAAGCCTTTTCTCCCTGGATTTCTTATCCATGTAGGTTAAATAGAAGAGAACAATGCGCTGGTGCCATCTATGGACGGAGTTAGGTACTCACATTATTGGGTATATAAAAAAAAAAGTGTCTGATCTTTCTTGGACCGTCTTTACAAATCAGCTGTTATTTTGAATATAATATCATATGGCACTGATCATCAAATAGCGGCACATGGCCCGTATCCAGCCGCCGTCCAATCAATTCAATCTGGCGGGTAACATGATTCCAAAAAAAAAAAAAAAAAAACATATGCTAGACAAAAGTGTTTATTTTTTTTTTCTTTTTTGGCGTTCTTTGCTCAAGGATGTCTGTCTGGAAAAAAAATCTGTCCCCTCATCAAATATAAATAGTGAGCTCCGTCTTATGGACCCTGATGATGTTGTGTGTGTTTCCCCAGGTTCCAAAGCCACGGGAGGAGCACCAGAGGTCTCCGCACTACCTCTGGTCAACCTGGCCGCCCTACTGTTCACAGCCGCAACCGTGCTATGACAGACATAAGCAGGAACCCAGGCACCACGGCAAGTCAAAGACGAGGAGACGACTGCTCTCTACCTAACACTACTGTGTCCTCTTTCAAGGAGGATTCCTTTGTGAGGAAGATTTTCCTCTACCTTTTTTAAAAGGGTTATTGAAAGAAACAGGCTCTTTCACGAGGCGTATTCATGGAACTGAAAAGACACCTCTGCTACTTGACTGCGGTGTCGTCGAATACTTGTCTCTCTCTCGCTCTCTCTCTGTGGCGCTGCTTTTGAAGCAGTTTCTATTCTCATGAGGTTCGGGCCTTGGAGGAACATCATTGTGTGACGCACAATAGAATGTGTACTTGTTTTCTTTGTGGGACTGTGCAGGTTTTGTTACATTGGTATGTATGTAGCACTGAACTTTTCTTCAATGATGGTGTTGTTAAGCGGGGATGGAGCTTTCTAAGAGTACCGACATTCTTTAAGCGAGTAAAATCGAACACTATTTAAGCTTGAGTCTTTTTGATAACTCCCCGACTGTTTCGAAAAGAGAGAGAAAAAAAAAAAAAAAACAACTGTTGCTCATCTAGACAAAACAAAAGGGAAAAAAGAGAGAAATCGTTGCTATTGATAAATCAAACTTTTCCCGCCATTCATTCCTTCACTTTGTACCATCTTGCATCGAAACCTCAAAGTTGCCATGACACAAACTGGAACCAAAGGTACTGAGCCAGCATGGTTTACTTTCACCTGTGTTGCTGTGAGAGAAAAGCCGCAAAACACCTCCTTTTGGCTTCTGTGGGAAAGACCAGACCTGTGCTGATTGAGTTCATAACTAAACTTCCTCTCACTCATGAAGGAGGCGTGTGACTGAGCCTCCTCGTTCCTCACATAGGTATGAAATCCTCAGGTCCCAAACGAGCCTTAAACGTGTGCTTATTTTTCTGTGATTTCTCTGTGAATTTGATTTAACCTTTCTTTAAACTGTGGGTTTCCTTTATCTTAATGTGCACCTGTTCCGTTACCGACTTATCTTCGGGCTCCGAGTCAAGATAGCTTTCTCTGTTGTCTCTCACTGGACATGGACTTTGCACATGTGACAGTAATCACAGACTTTGATCAAGAACCCGAGCTTACTTCAACATAAGGAAGACTCTTCCCTGTCATCTGCTGTTTGGCATGAGGTTGGTCACAGTTTACGTACCTGCTTTGCATCGTCTGGATGTCTGAACGGATCAAACTGCTTTTAATAAATATGCCACTTTCTGCATTCCTCTGTTTGATGTTAGGAGTCAACGCCAGTGTTTGCAATTTACAGTCAAGCGCCATCCGGTCGTTTCCTTCCCACGGGCGCTAATAAACAATGTGAGTAGATGATGTGCAGAAAGGTCATCCTTGAAGATATTTCCTTCAAAGTTCAGTTAGTTTAGCAAAGATCTACTCCCTCGATGACTGTACGCCGCAGATTTATTGCAGTACATCGACAGCGTGCAACACTGTGGGCACCTCCTGTTTCAAGTCATTATTCCACTATGGATCCTCCTGATCAATATCCTGAAAGTGGATATTTACACTGTAAGTGCAATCGGTACCATCCGGTCAATACCTGCAGCTGATGAATACGTGCTTCCTATGACTTGTTTGGCCTCTTTGCACTGATCTTTGCTCCCAGTGTTTTCAAAAGGGAAGAATCCATCAATGTGTTCCAGATGCATCAATGGAGGCTGCGTCCCAGCCCATAAATCGGTAAAAGTATCGTTTGTGAGAAACTGGAAACAGATAAGGCAGGAAATTCATATTTGAACCTCAACCTAAGTGGGTTTGTTTGCTATAACTTTATATACATAGTACTTCTTATTTCATTGGGTAATAAAAATCAACAATATACTGTGGAAAGGGTAAACTGGTTTATGGTTTATAAAGTCATTATATTTATGACCTGGATTATAGAACTACGTTTATGTCTGTTATAAACTGCTGGACGCACAGTTCATTCACATGAGTATTTTAAGGAGCCTGGTGAAATCAAGCCACACTGTAGATCTAGTTTGTAATTAAGAAAAGAAGCAAAGCAAACTCCTTGACATTGTGATCCACTCCACTGCACACAACAAACCTCAAACCCATTACCAAAGCAGCTTTAAGCATCCAAGGGACCTCAAAAGACTTTAGCTTTTTCTATAAACAGCCCAGTGAGGGACCGGCAAATTTGATCATGTGTACAACATGGCAAAAATAAAAAATAAAAGCACAGTTTCCAAATTATTTCATCTAGTTTTGTTTCCAATTTCTAGCCCAGAACTTTATATAATTATCAAATTCTCTTCAAACCTTAGCAAAGTAGAAACACTGACGCTTTAACTGTACAAAAAAGATGAAACAACTGAATACAACCCTTCATTTTCTTATCTTTTAGTTATATACAGTGCTTTATTGTATATTTTTTTATAATTACCTATTTCCATCGATGGTTCTACGCAATCAGTAAACGCCTGGTGATTTCAGGTAGTGTCTTTTGGGCCAGACACCATTATTCCGTGGCCCAGTCTTAGGATATTTGCCAAACGTGAAGGGAAACTGAGAATCACATGTGGTGAGCAACTGAAAAATCAGAACAGGCTTCACAGCCTTGGTCATGTGACCCACAGTCCACCGTGTGTGTCTGAAAGCATTGGCATTTTTCTACACAGCAAGAAATATATTGGTGTTATTGTAGTTTTGTTCCAGTTGCATTTGTAGTTTTGTAGTTTTGTTCCAGTTGCAGGAATTCTTTTCAATAAAGGAACATAGAAACAGTAGATGAAACAAAAAGAATGACAACTGCCAGGAATCTGATCACAGCAGGAAAGGATGGAGGATGGAGTTTTGTTTCAATCAATATTATCAATTATTGATAAAGATGAAACTTTTTTGTCATAAAATGTAATTATCCAGGGGCATCAGTGGTGACCCCTGAGGAAGCAGACTTGACTCTGGAAGGCTTTGGGTTCAAATCCGCCAACTGTCAGGTTACCATTGAGGCGATTGTATCATAGCACCATCCTGACCCACATAACTTCCAGTGGGCTCACCACCTACAGGAAGGCGTAGAGCATGTAGTCAGTGTGGTTTGGGTGGCAGTTGTGGAGACTGCTCGCCCTGCGACCTGGTTGCAGGTAAGCCACTGCACCACCTATATATATATATTCATTCATCTTCATCCTTTACTGGGTCACAGGGGCAGCAGTCTCCAAGACTGCCACCCAAATCCACTGCATTGACTGTGAGCCTTCCAGGACGTTATGTAGGTCAGGATGGGTCTATTCTCAGTGTCAACCAGGCAGCTGATGGATCAGAACATGAAGCATCGCAGACCTATATACGCTTTCTTAACCCGTGAGGCCACCCCTGTCATCCCAGATAATATATATATATATATATATATATGGATGCAAAAAATCCAGTATTCATGTGACATTGTGAGAGGAAAATGCAAGCCTGGTGTCTGTACCTTAGATGATTTTGATGTTTCCACGGCAACCTTAAGGGTGAAGACAAAGACAGATGTGTCGTTTTGATGATCTCTTTCATCATGTTGTTTTCCTGTTTATTAATTGTAAGGGTATGCAGTTACAATGTACAGCAAAGACACACAGCACCAAGTAATGGAGAGCAAACTGGGGAGGGCGGAGGGGCGGGGGGGAGGTGAAGCTGGAGGAAAAGATGGGATTCATTCACAAGAATGTGAAAGCACTAGGGTTCATCCAGAGGTCTCTCCCATTCTCCCATCTGTACCACGCTACAGTCAAGCATCTATGGTCATCCCCCAGTGTGTTGATTACGTCATGTCCGTTCGTATGGTGGCGTTAAAGATGACCCAACGATGACTTGGATAGTTTTGCTTTAATGGAAGATCTTCCCTAGAATCCGCTTCTCCTTGCCTGATGATGGTGAGCATCTTGTCTTACTACTGTATAGAAATGGTGCCCCCTAGTGTAAATAAAATCCTACTTCACATTTCACCACCAAACGTACAGTACAAGTTTTGCACAACTGATTATCTTTTTTTTTTTTTTTTTTTGCATCTTCCAAGTTCACACCTACATCCAAACGTTTACATCACTTTAAAGGATTTTACACTGTAAAGGTAAGTGTAAAGTTGAGTGCCTGAAAGCAAGGGGTGACTGAAAAACACTATCTTTAACCTGAATTCACAATTTTGTTGTTTTTTTTTTCTACTTGATTGGAATTAGCTGCTGCATGCTGTGATGTATTAGAATGCATTGGAGACACAAAAGCCAAAGGAAAACTCAGCTCTGTTGGGGGTTTGACTTTCTGGCACTTATGTCATTAAAATTAACTTGTTCATATATAATATTTAATTTAAACAGTAAAGAAAAAAAAAACAGAGTTTATACACATTGACTGCTACCTTCATTGGCACACTAGATGTCTAAGGCGTTGTTCAAACATTAATGCATTAAAAAACTTTTTTTTTTTTTTAAAAAAAAAAAAGAAAAGAAACACAAAGAGATCATGTCCCTATACTAGTTGTAATTTTCAACACTGAACTCAATAATTCTGCTTCACAATACTACAGAATTGTACCGCTAGTTGAAGATGGAAAGTAGTGGCCAAACAAGCCAAGTTCACTTTCCTCTGAAAAGGAGGATTTCCACTTCCTCTATAAAATACAGCAGACATGACTTGCAATGATGGAAGAAACAGTTGAAATGGCTGTAAAAATAAAAAACACTATGACTTGTATGAAAAAATAACCCCTAATGCATAGAGTTGGAGATTTTCCACTTAATTTCATAGATTTCAGTTTGTTGACGCTTACCTTACTTGGGCCTTTTTCATTTCCATCCAACAATACTTTTTAAAAAAATAATTGACTAGTCTTAAATATTCACTTATGCAGTTACCATGCAAACATAATCTCCAATTATTATTTTACTGATATGGCCTTTTCTGCATCTACTCTTAGTTCTTGGACGAACCATGAAATATCAATCTGACATATCACCATGTTCAGAGACCACCTGCCGAGTAGACTTTCTAAAAATTTGACAACTGACATCAAGTTGTTATGTAGTAGAATAAAAGACAGAATCACGTTTCCTTTCTTCGTTTTTAGAACTGATTATACTTATTACTGTAATTTTTAATTGTTTTTTCCTCCACATTCTTTGGTCACATGTTGTGTTCTTGTTTTTTTTCTCCGAAATTTGTCAAATATTTTACTAGGAGGTCAGTTTTGCTGGACTGTAGACAACAATAATGCTTTTTTTTTCTATTCTGGTCAATTACCAAACTCATTTTTTTATTCACTTCAAGGAAATTAACCAAATTTTTTTGGCAACAAACTCTTTAACCTGTTATCATCTGTCAGTCTGATAAAGCTCACTTCTCCAGTACTTCTCACTCCTAAACCCTACTTTCCCAGTATCTGACACTGTACTGTACTGTGACGAATACTCTGACAAAATGGAAGAACCCAGCAGATTGTTTTCAGCACACAGCAAATGATGAAAATGATGTTGTTATTTTTTTCTTCTCGTTAGTTTGTCTTTTTAGTCCCTGGTTTGATCTAATTTGTGTAATGTGATTTTATGGTTGCAGAATTTAACAAGGTGCAAGATGGCTGCCTCACTAACGCTAGGCCCTTGCATAATCCCCCAACATCCACACACAAATATACACAAAGGCAATTAACATGTTACAATTTTTTTTTTTTTTGCCAATAAGCTCTACTAACTTGAGTGCACAACACAGCAGGTTCTTCTCCAGCCGTGGTTACGCTCTCCTAAATGTCTACAGGATATGTATTGTACATGACTTGTGGTCATGGGTGACGTCACACTGCGTATGAATATATAGATACCACTAATGATCATTAACACTTTGACCTCTTCAGCTTTTTTTAAGTTCTGATCAAGTGGCTTAAATATCCTGATCATTGTCCTGAGATCTTAGAATGGAATTTTGTTATTACGCCTTTACCACTTTGCGTACCGTCCACGAATTAAAGTCGGATTTTGATCGAACAGGAAAATGTTTTTTCAAGAGTCTGGTGGATAAAAATCTTAGAGGAAGGTTTGGAAGAATTCCAGGTCCAGCACTGTATTTGTAAACATGTACAAAATCGTTCCTTTCCAGCGCCATCAGCAGCCTCTCAGCACGAACACTGGGTGGAGAATTCTGTTTGCGCGCTGAAACTCTACATCCGAAGGGTGGCGCTGTCAGCTCAGCAAATCAGGACTGCAGGTGGAGAGAAGGGGAGACGGTCAATATGTAATCTCCTCAGTCTGTGACGAGGCAGAGTGAGTAAATAGGGCAGGTCTTTTTTTTTTTTTTTTTTTCATTTTGAGTCAGAATGGAAGCTTCACCTCTGGTGCACGATGTCTTTCCTCAACGGACGATTCTGTTTCCCTGACAACAACCGCCTTGGTCACCTGCATGTCTGGATGCTGCTGCCTGGCTTCCTGTATTGCAATTGCCAGAGCCTGAAAGACAATAAAAATAATTGTGTAAAATGTACTTATTGTCGCACATCAAGTGACCTATTAAATTTCAGATGTCCCCCTGAAAATGCTTAAAACTGATGATTTTTTTTCTTTTTTAACCCTCAAGCTGACTTCATCTCACCTGTTCTTGGTCGACGTCATCGTCTCCTGTGATTATGATTCTCTTCTCGATCCTAGTCTCTGAATAGCCTCCTTTCACAGTCTGCAAAACACACATTTTATTTATTTATATGTAGGTTTATTCATTTTGAAGCAAATACGTTATTATCATGAAAAAGTGGGTAGAGACAACGCTTTCACTAGAACTAGAGCGAATATTTGACCCTAATTATGTTTTATTTTAATGTTAATGACTATTAATCTAAAACCATTTTTGTTTGTTATTCTGCTCCATAATAACTTCAACAGATATTATCCTGGACAGAAACTATGTGACTATTAAGGCTAAAGCTAATAATGACTTCCCGGGGCAACGGCCTAATAGCAGTTATATTATTTTTATCGTATATATTAAGGGCTTTTTAATATGATTAGGTGAGTTGATTAAAATTACTCGCAACTTTGGGCAGCGACGTAGTTTGTACGTCATATTTGATCACTCATCAAAAACAAACCGACAGTTGCCCACTTCGATAAAATAAATGAAAGAACGAGCTGTTTAGTTAACAACTGTCAGGCTAGCTGATGACGTATTTGATGACGACAAGGCACAGATGCCCCGGATGCATTTTTTCTCTTCAGCCAACCAATTAGCATCGACTTTTCTTTCAATTAATTGATTGGACGAGTCAGCGTGTATCGTCACAAAATTAATAACGTCCGAAAATGGCGCCTCTGGAATTAATTGCTGCTGTGACTCTACAGCTTAATTACTTATCGTGTACACGAAACCTTTATTGTAAGATGGTCGAGAGAGAAAGGAGAAGTAACGATAGTGTCGTGAGCTACATTGTAGGTAAGCAACTGCTTCCTTCTTTCCGTTGTTTTGGTTGTTGGCTGTTGTGTCTATTGTATTTTGGTTACACACATACACACACACATTTTCAGCTATTAGTGTCCTGGAAATTGT
This sequence comes from Paraplagusia blochii, assembly GCA_016785265.1. NCBI lineage: Eukaryota > Metazoa > Chordata > Actinopteri > Pleuronectiformes > Cynoglossidae > Paraplagusia > Paraplagusia blochii. The sequence continues at coordinate 73,041 of JAFBJS010026497.1, forward strand.
TTGTGGATATTTTCAAAAACACACTCAAGTAGCTGTATCTATTTTAAATGCACATTTGTCCTATTAAAAAGCAGCACATCACACTAAAATAATCAAATTCAACGTTTACTAAGTTGCGTTTTGTTTCATAATAAAACGTTATTTCTTTTGATTTAATTAGTTTCTGGTATCAGTGGAGGACTTTGCAGGACTTTAACAACTCATGTATAGCCCCAATTGTGGACTATTTCTGGGCCAACATCCTTAGGGATCTAAATGTATCAAATGTCATTAGGCAAGTCCATTACCGGTCCAATAAAAGCTGTGGACACACCTGAAGAACACATAACACGAGTGATATTTAAGTGTAGACGATATAAGAGACTTCTTAGTTGTGAATTCCCCCACTGTGGGACAAAGGACTACTTATAAAGCTTCCTTTAACACAGCAATTTGTAACAAATGCTACCTTTTACATAGGATAGTCTTTACCTTAGTGACATGAGTGGTTGCTGAGGTAACGTTTTCTGTGACAAGGATGGGTGATCCTGACGATTCCCTCCCATAACTTCCTGTATGCACCTGAGAAAGTAACACCACACACAGAGACACATCAGTGGTCAAATATAAGGGATCGTTAGAAACATTGCTCATATCATTGCTCTAATGGACAGTTGATACAAATATCTCTTTTCAATCTCCAGCGTACATTTCTAGAGGTTTAAACACAAAGTGAGATGCCCAGTTCGTGTACAGCAGGCATCTTAAAATCGTGGCCCGTGTGGCATTCGTGGCCCGCAGAATGATACTTTGCGGCCCCCACCTTGATATTAAAGTTTTTACAATATTTATTTATAATATTTTATAGATTTGTTCTCTACGTTCTATGGTAAATCCTATTGTTCTCAAAACCATGATCTGTTGTCTCCTTGTAATTCAGTGTTGTATTATGCACAATGTAAGAGAAACTGATTTTTTTATTATATATTTTCTTTTGTAATGAACACTGAGAGCTTATGCGCACCTTCGGTGAAATTATATTGAGATTTGAGAGCCCTGGTGTACAGTCTTATAGTGCACAGACCATTAAGTAAGTTTACAACAAAGAAAGAACAGAGAAATTGTCCAAAACAACCACCAATGTTGTTTGTTCAAAGAATGTACCGTAATAATGTAGTGGAGGACAATAACTTTGACGATAGTCAATGTTTTTTTCACATAAGAAATCCTGAAGAATTATTGATTTAGGTCACGATCCATTGCAGCTCTGTGATAAATGGAATTAAACCTTTGGATTGTTTGGAAGCCCTCATTTTCTGGAAACACCTGGCAGTAAAGTGCAATATTAGGTAGCTGCTGAATTGAATTAGTTTTCCTACTTGCTGCCCGCCTGTTCGTCCTGGGTGAGGATTGTCTTCACTGTCGATCACCCTGAGGTTTCTTCCTTTTTTTTTTCCCTGTCTAGGTTTTT
>JAFBJS010026497.1:74618-92986 GCA_016785265.1 Paraplagusia blochii
GTTTTCCTACTTGCTGCCCGCCTGTTCGTCCTGGGTGAGGATTGCCTTCACTGTCGATCACCCTGAGGTTTCTTCCTTTTTTTTTTCCCTGTCTGGGGTTTTTTTTTTTTGGGAAACGTTCCTCAGCTGGTGTAAGGGTCTATAAGGCAGGGGGTATTTTCCTGCTTGTTCACTGCATCTTGTTTATTTACATAATTGTTTGTGAAATGCCTTGGGATAACAGTTGATGTGATTTGGCGAAATAAATAAATAAAGTTGAAGTTGTTGTGGCCTGTGAGGGTAAATTGAATAGTTCACTGTATTCATACTCACGGGGGATACGCTCTGTCTTGTAGAGTAGCACATCTCACTCATACCAGCAATACTGTGATCCTGAAAGAGAACAGAGAGCACTTTAACTTTATCTGTATGGAATAACTAGATCTGAATTGATAGGATTCAATAACAGTATAAAAGCCTTTACAGTATTGCTGTAACATTTGACATTTTCAATGGTTAATAAATCTGTTATGTACCTGATCTGTAAACTCCACAATGGTTGTGGTGACCTCTGAACCGTTTGGCTGAGTTTCTGTTCTGACATCTGTCTTTCTTACTGCTGGAGTGGGCATGACATCACTGGCCTCCCTGCTCAAGGGGGCAACACGAGGTGCACGGACAGCTTCTCTTTGTGAGTCTCTCTCTCTGTCGATTGAGGATGGCACTGGCACTGATCTCTTTGGTTTTTTAGGAACTATGGGCTAGAAAATCCAACATAGGAAGAAAAGTTGTTTTAGCTGCACATCCAATGTAGAATCCCTTTCAACTCTTCCTTCAATTCAGGATCTACAATTGCTAGACCCTATATGGTTTTTGTTTTTACTGTGGGTTTTTCTTACTGTGTTTCTCAGGGTGAAGTTGAGAGTTGAAGTTATTTGACACTTTATAATAAATTGCAGTAAGGAGCAGTAAGAGATGACAGATAATTTTTATGTGCTTGTTCTACCTGAACATCGTGTCTTTTGACCTCAGGCTTGAATTCTTCAGTCTGGAAATGTTTTGCCGCAGGGTTGCTGCCTGCTCCTCTTGACACAGGAGCTGGAGGAGCCACAAACTGAGGAGGAGGGTCAGAGAAGCTCTGTTGCTGATATGAGTCAATGCCCAAGTAAAGACCTCGGTCTGGCGACAGATCCCTTTCGCCGAGCTCTGACATGCCCCTTGAGAACTCCTCCATGCCTGTGTGTAGGTCCGTGAGGACAGTGAAGTCAACTTCAGCCTCTAGGCTCGAAGTAGAGCTAACTGTGATGCTGGAACATTTGCGTTCAATTCCCAGATGAGTTTCTTTAAGGTATGGGATATCATGGTCCTGGTCATCTTCTGAAACTGAACCTAGACGTTTCTCCCACTGGTCCCTCTAAGAAAGAAGGGTGACAGTACATGTTGATATGAAAATATGAAACAACAAAACATGAAAGCATGACTTATATGTTACTGCTGGATTGTGTTAATAAATGGGAGTGATTGGCAAGGGCAGCAATTGTAAACTTGTTTTTCTGCAACAGGTTGGTCCTATAAAAGAAAGCCTGTTTGATCCAGTCTTTCAGAAAGGACTTTATTACTCGAAGTGTCATGGTAAATTTAGCCTTTCAAACTATTGCTCTTAGAGATTTTACTGTATCTACAAGATCTTTTCATGTGCAATTTCTATGAGACATATTAAAATAAGCTAATGGAGAACTAAATGTACTAAATCACATATCTCACTGTTTCATTCTAATTTTAGAGATTGTCTTCTGTACTTTTGCCACACAATTGAATAGGGTAATAAAATAAAAACCAGTGTTCTAATTGACAATCACTTCTTAACAAACTGGAATGGTAGATTGGAGACTTACTGAAGCTTCACATAGGGATTCTTCATGAATAGAAGGTGTTGGAGGCGTCTCCTAGAAAAGAAAATCAGACAAAAAGAAAAATATTCAATGGGAAATACATTTTAATATTTGAAGTGAAACTCTAAAATCATTATCCTATGGTGACTTTTGCATGCATGGAATAGAGTCCTGTAAAAAGCAATAAAGAGGAGGGTTTAGAAAGATCTGACATCGCTGTGTTTTACTAAAGAAATCCTTTCAATCTTTTCGAGTTACTTCAAAAGCATGCACCCAGTGATCATTTCAGTGCTGGAGCTTCAATGACTACAGTAACAACATGCACTAAAAGGTTTTACTTTTAAAAACACTCTTCAAGAAGAAGGAATTCATATTCATTTGTGTGGGATATGAATGTCTGAGACCTGAAGAGGTTTGCCAGCTCTACAGCCTGTTATCACTTTGAATTGCCTTTTCTTTCTCTGCTTTCTTTTCAAAGACATACCAAGGCAGAACGCTTCAAAGTGACATAATCTCAGCCATTTATAAAGAGGGATATCATATTTAAAATGAGACAAAATGGAGGGAAGGTCTTGCACTCCTTGCTACAGCAGCCACCTTGACAACTGTGAGGTTGCTGGAAGGAGAGACAACTTTGTGAGAAGTTAGGGTGGAAAGAAACACCTGAAGCTTAAGCAATTGGAGGTTTGCTTTAAGACCCACAGGGTTCTGAAATGGTCAGGCAGGTGTCAAGCTTTGCAAGGTCAGAACGCAAAGAGCGGAAAGCAAAGAGCTCCTTGGACCATGGGAGTGGGTGGTCAGCCAATGATGAGTCGGTCAATGATACGATATGAGGGAACGTGGGCTTTTGCTTTCTCATGAGTTCTGGAGAATGGTTGAAAAAATGTTTGCATTCCATCGGCTGAAGCTCATGCAATGTTGTGCTGTCCAATGGTTGACAAAGAGGTTAGAGGGCAGATGGTTTACCACTTGCTTCCTCTTGGTTGTTTCCTGGCTGAGCGTCCTAGAGTTGATTTGACCGTTGTCCACAATGTTTTGCGTTGTCGACCATTGTGTTTTCAGAGGAAGACTTCGAGGAGGTGCTGTTGGATATTTGAAGTTTGCAAAGAGATACTCGGGGTTGTTTGAGCCATTGTGCTCATTCTTCTGATGTTGCTGATATGAAATTCCAGATGAACTGTGGTGTTTTGTGGCTAATATATTTTCCTTAATGCCCTCTGTGGTTGCAGAAAGATGAAGAAGTTCATTTTGTGTTTCTTCTGCCTCACAGCAGCCATCTTTTGATTTTGGAAGCAGCACATCCTCAGAGGTGCCAAAGAGACCTCTGTCAAACTGGCTTTGGGTGGAAGGAATTGTAGCACTTTTGTTCTCTCTATTCAAAGATTTCTTTGATCGCTGGGGTTTGAGAGGGACTATTTTTGTGATTTCTGAGTGTGAGTCTAAAGTTTTGTTGCAGTCTCTCCGTGCCGTAGGGCTTGGGTCTTTTACTTTCCAACTCTCACAGTGCATCGCATCTCTCACACTTCTGTCCTCGTGGTCCTTTGCAAAATGATCCACAGCAATCAGGTTTTCTAAGTTCTTTGGTCTTTCTCTGTGAACAGTGTGCTCATGCTGAAAGTGCCTGAGGTCTGAGTGGTTCATTGCATTCATCTCTCTGCTCTGCAGCAATTCATATCCATTTTCTTGGAAGGTATTTCCTGCTAACATGGAGTCATGCCGCCTGGAAGTTGCATATGTGTTGTCCATGAAGTTCAAATCAGTAGTGTCCGTTTTCATTCCAGGTGTAGTTTTCAAAGAGTCTGTATTTGCTTCACTCCGGGACACACATGTGCCTCTAACCATATAAGAAGTCTTATTCTTTTCTTTGGAATAAGCATCCAGTACTGCTTCATGAAAATCCTGTTCCTTAATCAATTTGTCATCACCAGTTGCCTATGTTGACATAGAGTAAATATTTGCGTTAGCCCTGCTAGATACACTGCTTCATCTTCTGAGAAACACTAAAACTATAAAACACTGGTACATTCATTTCTAACACCTTTTGTTCAAATTAAAGTTGGTTTATTGGAGTATTTTTACACACAGACCTGTGGTCCCCAACCACTGGGCGGGGGACTAGTACCGGTCTGTGGGTGAATTGGTGCTGAGCTGCAGAGAAATAATGCTTTTTTCTTGGCCCCAGCTGTCTGTTACTCACACTTGATCCATACACATATTCTAAACAAAAGGATTGCCAGGATTGCATCATCATAATGCAACTATATTTGATAAGGAAATATTTTCTCAGTGAAAACAACAATTATTTCAAAATGACACAGGTAGATTTAGATTAGGTTTAAATGATATGCCACTGATACAAGATACTAAGGTTGTATATTTGTCTGGTAACAGAAAAAAATAGTCTGTTTGCAGTGTGTTGAGAAATACTTGTTGTGTGCATGCACAGTTTATTTGGGTGGGAAGATTTTATAGGTAGGAAAATATTTCAGAATACCGGATATTTCATTTTATTAAGGGCTATTTATCTGACACAACTTAACGACCGGTCTGTGAAAGACATTTTACTGGTGCATAGCGTAAAAGGGTTAGGGAACACTGACATAGACGATGTAACAACTGTCAAATAAATGTATTCTTACTGTTCTACGTTCAGGAGTTCCTCCTGGTGGTGTGGCAGCGGAGATGCGTTTCTCTCTCTGGGCCATCTTACTGTTGGTCTGCTTCAAAGCTCTCTTCAGCTCATTGATGCTGGCCTGGTGCTTTTGAAGCACATCTTCTGGCTTGTCCAAAAACTGCTGCTCACATAGTGACAGATGAGAATAGGTTAAAATTCTTAAAAAAAAAAACATTCTAAATGATAGTGATGACTTCCTATTGTCATTTCAAACTATTTTTATGTTGGCATATTAAAAAAGTCAACATAAAAAGAATAATAGTAAATATTGGAAGATCTTGTATGGCAGATCTTTAAAAGAATATCACCCAGCTTGACCTTTTAGCACCTTTGAGATGCAGTTCTCAATGCAGGCCAAGCTGGGATTTTGGGCAGGTGCGCATTCTACAACTGCACCACCCTAATCAAGTCTAAGAAATATTGATGATTTTAGAACCTATTCAAATTCTATCAGCCATTAAAGTAGTCGATGAAATAACTATGAAAACACAACATAGTGAGCATTACACAAATATTACATGCTATAAAAACAGGATGAGCAGTACCTCCTGTTTAGGCCGAAGGATGGCCACATCCTTGTCCAAAAGATGGGGAAACCCACAATGGGCATGTGAGATGAAGTGAAGGTTTTTTTGTTTCGTTTTTTTTTTTTTTTTGAGCGAAGCAAGGTTGAAGTGTAATTGGTGAGGGTTGGAGAGGCGACATATGCGTGCAGAGACAAAGAAGTGCTACATGTGAGTTATAAGGCAGGCAGACAGATAGACAAACAAGCAGAAACAGTTGATACATGAGCCTATCAAACTAAGACTGTTGAGCCAACAAATGATCAGCCAGGAGGACGGTGGAAATCTGTTCAAGTGGCAGCCAGTTGATAATGAATGCAGTCATGTATTGACTGAAGTTAAGTGGTTGACAGAATAATCCCATATTTCTTCATCCATAGACATTCACAAAACCACATATAAACACATCTTGAGGTTCATAATGCAGTGTTGTTTGGACAACGTTCAGCTAATGCCACCCAGTGATATTTTTTGAAAACTTTAAACAAATACAAAAAGATGTTGTGTCATCAACCAAATAAATTAATAGATCACAGGGTTTCTCTTTTTAGGATATAGTGGGTTACTGTGACACACGAATATGGCTAATTTTCAGTGAAAAGTCAGTCAATGGTGTGTAGCACAATCACTGGTTCTGAAGCTGTTTGTCCGTATATTTTCTTCTCCCGTTAGTGATATTTGGGAATTATACCTGTGGTGTATCACTTGTCATGTCTACAGCCAGATTATGTGGTCATCCACTGAAAAGGTTTTTCTGCCATCTTACCAGCTTACTGGTTGTAATTTGCTTCCATTTATATCCAGTGATGAAGCACTACTACCTTGAATGCTACTACTGCTTTAACACATTTTTAAGAATGACGATCTTCTAGCTCTAGGTTTAAACTACTATTCTCCCTAAAGGAAGATAAATTTAAAACAAAACAACATTGATGTAAATTAAACATTTTGTCCATGCTGTTTCCATGGTTTCCAATAAGAGGCCCAATGGAAATCGTGTGAAGAAAAACACAACCCTTCCAGAGACAGTCAATCAAAACAATGACAACTCATGCTGAACACACACAGTAACGGGAGCATTACTAGCTACAGCTGAAACCACACAGTCAGACACTCGGGTCCAAGGCCAAAATACCTCTGGCTTTGAGTCAACAAGTGTGCCTGCCTCTTCACTCTGCAGGGAAAAGATGGGGTTTAGGGTATGCATGTCAATCAATGACAGCAGAGGTTAGAATAGAGAGGGTTGACATAAGTAAGGGGAGTTTTAGCACTGAGGAAAGACAAGAAAAATGTGCAGCCCAAAGTTATCAGTAGAGTATGGTAGTTACATTGGAAAATGTAAGTGAAAAGAGTGTTGTTTAGTTTGGAATGTGTTAGTACAATTTCCAAAAACTGTGGCTTAACAGTTCAACATGTTCATATGACAAGATGCAAATTGTTACATGAGCCCTGTGGTTCATGTTATTCCCAGAAGAATGGATTATTTTACATGAGTTGTTTCATTTATTTATTTATTTTTTCAAAACTCTATCTGTGCATTTAAGGAGCATTAGCAGTTTTGCTTGGCTTTTGTTTGTGTGATTGAATACTTTAACTGAGAATTGTTGAATACAATGCAGGTCAAATGCTGCTTGACCTGCTTTGTATCATCTTCTCTCTATCTGTTTGCACAATAAATAGCAAATCATGCCATTAACTAAAGTTTCCACTCAGGCAGTAGAAAACCTGGACACTATTATATATATTATACTATTCTATAATGTTCTACTGACACAATATTACAACCTCATCATGTACCTTGAGCTCTAGAGTTCTTGTCGGCGTTGCGAAGCTGCTGTTCTCTCTTTGATTGTGATCATAATGCTGCTCAAAGTCTTGATCTGGGTACTGATCTTGATCTTGATCTTGGTAATGATACTGGTCATGTTCCAGGTCCAGACTGCCCTCTTGGTCTAGGTCTTCTCTTGACATAAATTGTGTACGTTCACTAGAGCTCCTCTGGGACAGCTGATCCATGCTGTCACCCAAAGCTGAGGCTGAAATAGTAACAAGGTAAATGAGTATGTACATTTATAAACATTGTTTTAAGTAAGCAGCAAATATAAAATCAGGGTTAAGTTGAATTTGGTCCCTTACCTCCATCAATACTCCGAGGAAGCATGTACCGCTTGCTAACAGACCGCTCGAACTGTGGGGCAGGCCTATCAATGAGAGCACTAGCTTGTCTTGTCTGGGCCTGTGTTCTACCACTATAGCGGAATTTGGAGCCAATGACCAGAAAGCCTTTAGGAGGGGGCTCTGGAGAAACCAACCTGCAAGAACATTCAGATATGTCCATATGTGAAAGATATATGTCTTTACTTTGTTCTTATTTTGACATATTTTTCATTGGTATAATAACAACCAAATGTTTGGTTTAAATGACCTGGGGTCCTCTGGCAGTGGTTTTGGTGGTTTGACTATTGTATGTCACATGTACAGGTTTGCTACAACTACAAAAAAGTTTTTCTTTGTAGTTCCTTGAATTAAGTTCCTGTACAAATAGGTAATCTATTGAATCTTTCAATGTGGCACATACCTCACTACCAACTCCTGACCTTTGCCATTGCTCTTCATTAACTATCTAGCATCTCCACAAAAGAGCAATGACGTGTGTGCAAAGCCTTTAGTGAATGCTCCTAGTGCACCCAGACAAACCCTGCAATTAGTTATCCTGCTAATCAAGTAACCCTCCACGTAACTCATTTACAAATGTTCCTCGGGTGCTGACCTCTTTGTTGCTTGGATTATTCAAAACTGTATGCTTTTAACAATCGAAAAATTTACAACCAAAATGAAAGCTGTTCTAAAATCCCAGCATTGGTTGTATCAGCAAAGGTTAGTGGTGCAAGTGGTGAAGTTTGGGGTAAATGTACTACTGAGTTAAAAGATAAAGAACAGATAAAGAAGATGAGTTCATATGTGGCATACTCTACCTGAAAAACGTATGGTGCTCAATGCAAACTTTCCACAACCGCTTCGAGGCGCGATGATTGGGCAGCTTAAAGCCAATGGTGCTTTCAAACTGTTCATACTGAGCAATAAAAACATATATTGGAGGTTGAGGCCATAGGAGTGAGAAGAGAGGAAAAAGAAGATGTAGTGGCATTGCAAAATGTGTTCTTCACATCAATTGAAAAATCCCCTGTTGAATTTTCTGTCTCCAACTAACCTACAAATTATTTGTGTGTACACTCACTTTATCAGATGTTAAGTAGCGTGAATTGTGATGTTTTTAGCAATAAAAGATGCATTTCAATAAAAGGAGAGCAGAGCACGTGGCGCAGCCCACCTGAGATACCACTACTCCTAATCCCCCTGCAAAATCTGCTGACCCAAGTTTAAATAAATATCATGTCCTGTCAGAAGACCATGAAATAGAATTCTGTGTTTGCTTTGCAGTAAGTGTTAATCACACATATCATCAGTAGCATTTTTTTTTTATTATGACACAATATTCACCTCTCCAGGGCGGATTTTGATGTAGAAGTTACTTCTTTTATAAGAGATTTTAAGAATCTTTGGCCATGCGAACCGGTTGATCCTCAGTCTGTCTCTGTAGATGAGGAGTCCATTGGCACTGACTCCAAGCATTATGTCAATTCCTTCTGAATCCTGTGAAAGGAAAAAAAAACAAGTTAGTTAAATGTGCATATTGAGATGATTTAACAGAATACTATATTCACTGTACCTTAGCATGATGCAGATCTACCCCATACATTGAAAGTTTCTTGGCATTTTCCAGAAAGTTGACCTCTGCCTCAGCAGGACTCATGCCCCTACAGATGGGATTTGTAACATTATGATCACTATACAAACTGAAAAAAATGCATCTTACATGGGCTCAATAAATTATAATGATTTCATAACCAAATTTCCTGACCTATAATTATGGTGAAGCTCGATGACCCTCTCCTCCAGCTCCCGTGTCTGGTTTGGAGCAAATCGGAAGTCACTAACATAGTCAGGGCCATGTTCCTCAGGCTCGTAGTCTCCCAATTCTGCCTGAACTGTGTACGAACCCAGAAGGGCATGTGTAACAAAAGAGCAGGGTAAGCGTCCAGACAGGATGTCATCCCTTAGCTGCAGACACAGGTAGTACCTGAAGAAATCATGGGAAGAGTAGGACGGACCAGAGACCCAATGCGATTAAATACTTTATATATTATCTGAATCGCCATTTACAAAACAAAGAAAAAAAAATCATTTAAGACAAACCAGTTTGACTTGCGCACCTCGTTATATCTTCGATCAGCACAGATGGATCTGGGGGGTAAAACTTGACAGAAAATCCAAAACTCCAGGAACCAACTGTGGATAAACCAATTACACTTATTGATATTGACTGTGCATGTGAGACCTTGGTGTGCATTTCCACTCACCCCTGATTTGCTTCTTAATCTCTTTGGAGGGATCCAGCCAATTCTGATTAAAAAAAAAAAAAAAAAAAGAGAGAGAAAAGAAGCATTAAAGAGAAATGAGAAATCGTATAACACTTTAATAGCAGTGTCTGTTAACACCAAGCACCTGATGTATTCACACCTCAACAAGGTGGACAAAGGCTTTTATAACTTTCTAAAGCGTCAACAGTGAGTCGATAAATGTCAGCTGAATCAAACTCCCTCCATTTAATGTCACCAGAGCTCCAGGCAGCGCGAGTTAGCACACTTCAAAGCACAACTAGGAAAACAACTGCTTTCTAACACCTGGAGTTATGACTGTTCGGCTGCTGATAGGCACTTGTTGTGAAATGATAGACCCATGTTGTGTCTATGTGCGTCTGACCTTGGTGCTGTCCGTGTCGTGGAAAGTTAGGCCAAAGTAGTCCCTCTCCAGCAGATTCAGATGGCCACACACCATGTCCAACAGAGTCTGGCCCTTGGCAAATTTCTGTATCCAAACACAGATTCACAATTGCTAGTGTGTAGGTGACACATTTTTGTCTTCATAACTGGGCTGTAGACTGAAAGAGACCTTTGTTTACATTATTAGATCATTACACTCTTTGTTATTGATGCTTTATGTACAATATTTATAGATTGATTTTTGGAAATACAGTCAAAGTCAAAAGTGAAATTCAACTTTATTATCATATATACCATATATCCAGGGCATATGGCACAATGAAATTGCAGTCCTCTCTGATCCACAGTGCAAAGACAATACAAAATACACTACAATACAAGGCGTAGATATTTACAAGAGGTGAATCGATGGACATTGCATGAACAACCAAACACAATCAGTGCAGTTTAGTGATGACCATAGTAAATAGCATGAGGTACTACTTGACACAATGTTGAAACAAAACAATGTCATACGTTGTAAAATCATGCAGTAGTGCAAACGCCTGGAGTTTTTTTTGTAACAGTGTACTCACTGTAGGATACAATGTGTTACAGTGTAAAATACAGTAGTGTAGTGCAATGAATACTTGAGACAAAGTGATACAGTGTAAAACACAATATATAGTATGATAGTGCAATATAACAAGCGCAATAGCCTAATTATTTGTCTAAAACCCTGGTTGAAACAAAATAATCCTGAGCCTCTAGTTTTTGTCACCTTGCAGTTTTGAATACTAGCCAAAATAAGTGAATTAATATATAATACCCCTCTGTTCATTAGTTTTTACTTTTATCCTAATAATTTACAATAAGTTAATACCTACTATTGTTTTGGAGAATGTGTACCAAGCTTAGCCTAGCATATAAATAACAATTGTTTGTACATTATACAGGAAATATACAGTCTATTAACACTTCCTAGAGCAACACAAAGGAAAAAGGACATCAGTCATCCTCTCTCCTCCAAAGTAGGAGGGGCTACACGCCTGTCTAAATACACGTTAGAGGAGGAAAATATACTGCAGCGTTAAGTTGTGCCTCTGTAGACCACACCCATTTCCTGTCCAACCCTTCAGGGCTCAAACACAAGGCATCTGTGGGCTGCACAGGCAGCTTTGGCAAAGCACACCTTCCATACACAGGCGCTAATACACACACACACACACACACACGCGCGCGTACACAAAGAGGCACACCCATGCCAGCTTCATCTCCCAGGGTAACCTGGCTCCTATGGTGACAAAGCAATGAAGCAAATGTTACCATAGAAACAGAAGTAATGGGTCCCTGCTCCCCCTGCCTGCATGTGTGTCTGTGTCATTGCGCGTGCTTGTGCATGTCATCTCCCGTTCTCTATCTGTGGTTATATCAGGACACCACTCTGCTTTGTTTAGCTCTTGATGTGAAAGCCATCTTAGCACACAGACTTCTGCTCAAACATTTCCCAAATGGTAATTAATAACCCATTATACAACCATTTGTCCATCAATCCCATCCACCATTATTTATATCCCACTGCCGGAGGAAAAACGGAGTGACAGCAGGATGCTCATTAGCAGTCCGAAGCAGCAGTCACTATCTATTTATTTCATTTTTTTTCAGAGTCGGTGCATGTGCATCTTCTGCCGACACCTTGTGTGATTTACAGAGCATGAAAAGTCGAAATCTGCTGACGTGATTATGTTTCTGCAATCACTCTGGGCACATGCCTGTAAATACTTAGGTGATTTGGTGTTTTTCAAGTAATCCATTCTGTGGGTGGCCCCACCCGTGCAAAAAATGGGGCGAGACAATGTGTGAATAGGTTAATTAGAGAGGCACAGACTGCTCCTTCCCGAGGACACAATGGAGAATAATAAAAAATTGATTTCAGAGGAGAGACACAATATGAAATGATTGAAACACACAATATGTGAAACGTGTTTTGTTGATAAATAGTCATTCTGTCATTTCAAACGTAGGCTTGTAACTAACGTTTTTTTTTTTTTTCCTGATGCACCATTTTTTCTGCCTAACAGATATAAAGCACCCTGCGTTTTAACCACTGCAGTTGACATTCTGGACCAATAGTCGTTACATTTAACAATGCAGGTCATCCGCCCACCAATGCAGTTTTAGGATCTTAGTTCCCCCTGTGACACAGTGTAGAAGATGATCATCAAAGTCATGTAGAAAATACAGTTGTACACCTTAAATTCAGCCTGTGTAATTATCAGGGCTTTCATACTTCCAGGAGGTGTCCTCCAAGAGGTGTCCAAAGTAACCTCCCACTGTATGTTGAGTGATGAATTCACTGTTTTTGACTCCTCTCCATCTCCACTTCCAAGAGCTGTATGTTCTCACCGTATCAACTACATTGTTGGCACTGATGCTGTGTTTTTTATATATTTTTTTCCAAACGAAAACAAACGCAAAAAGTGCAATGTATTATCAGTTAGTCCCCATTACAGATAGAGCTCTTCTGCTTCTTAAGCTTTTGGATTTTGACGGAATGGCTTTTGGTCAGAGACTGGACAATGTAAATGCACTGAACTCAATCAATATCTATACTGTTAGGAGCCAAACATCAATAGGAAGCTGAGGCTGCCTCCACCTCCCTCTGTGTGCCTTTTATGGACAGTGCCTGCTGATGTCCACTGGACATCATGACTGTAATTAAAGTAATGATCTCACTGCAATTACTATGATAAGCTCATTTTATTGCAGACACATTCATAAACTCTACTAAGTATTCTGGCATAGAATCAATCTGTGTTATCACTCTCCTGCTCACCCAAACCTTTTTTTTTCTGCATCTTTTCCCCCTTCTTCTTTCCTCTGCCCGTCCTATTTTCTCCCCGGTCATACATCAGAGCACTCATCCGTCAACTCCATGGATTTCCTGTCAAAGTCCAATACCACTAGCATCGTTGCCCAGGTGACACGAAGACATGTGAGGGTGCGTACAGCCCAAAAGGCCAGCAAGATATCAAGGGTGCATTGAAGGAGAATGCGTGTCTCCGGTTTTCATGTTGACTACTGACATAATTCACCCGTTATTACTCTACAGTACTTAGGCTGACTGTATATTGATAGGCAGAAAGTGATATGCAGGTTATATAAAATACTTTAGAGAATGTAGTATTTCTCACAGTTCCAGTAATGAGAAGGCGGCATAAAAATCGCACACATTAATATTCTCCTTGGCCCTTCCGTTGAAGACACCTTCCCTAGCATCTCTTGGTGTAAATCTGGTGCTTTCTCTCCTATACAGAAGTCCTTTTAATACATTTTGCAGCTCACAGGTCTGATAACAAAAGCTGCCTTAAAATGATAGATAAACCAAGGACGGTATGAAATCACCACCTGTTTACCAACACAAAGGCTACAATGTCACAGTATATGAAAGGTTGATAATGCTAATCTGTTTCTCTTTCCCTGAACAATTCAGAGTACGTCTCACCTCCCTCTATCTGTCATTGCTCCCCCTCTTAGTGGGTACAGCATCAGCACTGCATTTCCTGACTCAGGAGCATGCATTACCCAAGGAAACTAAAATCACACCGAGGTGCTGACTCAAGAGCTTTATTCACGTTGCAGAGTTTTACACTTGCTATTTAAAATGCTGTTTGCATTATTTGAAATGAATGTTGATGGTTATTGTATCCAAGTAAAATATATATTTTCCCTCTCTTTAAATAAAGTACATACTCCATTCATAATTCTGGTAAAGATCCTCTTGTTCATCTGCTACATGTCTTATTTATGAGTGAAGCAAAATAACAGGGAACCAAATAAACATTTAAAAGCTGCTTTAAAGGCTATGCCTTAAAAGCTGCTTTAAAGGCTATGCCTTAAAAGCATATTATTTTCTTAAAATCTGTCAGATTTTACTCGTCCCTGCTCTAAAGAGTTAAGAAGTAGACATAAGGTACGCCATGTAACTAATGGTTAAGCAACAGTGCCATGCTTTGTTTCTAGCTGTGCTTTGTTTCTAGTGCCATGTTTTGTTTGTAGCTGTATATAATGTGTACTGTCTTGCACCCGTCCGTATCTTCTCGAAGAATACTCCCTAGGGATTAATAAAATTTTATCTCCCTATTGATCTCTTTGACACCCATACTGTGTAGCAGATCTGGTTTTATTCCTGAGACAGACTATGGGATGAAGGAATGCAGTTTTACTGAAACATTTCCCAGAACCAGAGAGGTGTCTGTCTGTCTGTCTGTCTGTCTGTCTGTCTGTTGTTTACTTCTGCTTTCATTATTGCTGGGTTGAATCTGTCTTTGTAAATGCTGTCTTTAGTTTCATTAGCTCCAAATAAACAGTTTCTTGGATGGATGGGTTTTTAGCTGCCAATATTTGGCATCCAGTTAATACAAGTAGATTAATAGACTCAAAAGGGCCAGCATATTGAAGGAAGTGAGTGACCTTTATGTGTGAGTTGGTAAAATATAATTATTAGAGTTGTGGGTTTTTTTTTTTTTGCTCATGATCTTGCTGCGGGGCCATCCAATAGAATGGATATCTGCATAAGGGCTACTGTTCTCTTTTTGAAGAACCACAACCATCCTTGTTAACCAAAGTTAGAGCCAGAGTGTACACAGGACCGGAGGCCATATTGGACATTTGAGACCAATGAACATTAGGACAGACATCAGTCTGTTGAGGTCATGTTATACAATGTCAATCACAAGTATTACATTAACCTATTCTACCTGTCATTTTGACATGGGTAAGAGAAAAAAAAGTCCTTGTAAAATCTTTGGTGAAAAATCATATGGTTAAAAAGAAGCAGATAAACAGTAAACCTGCACATAGACATGCTGTCCATTGAAATAAGTGCTTGATCACATAAGATAAGCAGATGCAGTACTTTACATGCCATTATGCACAATCAGTGAAAGTGACCAGTGCACTGTACCTCAACCGCAGCGTCATAGTCTGAGCCATCAAGTAGGATGACTTTGACGGGGACAGTCTTGGGTCGCTTAGTACTTTTCTGGGGGGATTTAGAGGCTTTGCTGGGGGTCTTCTCTGAACTGTCATCCAAATCTCCATGGTCCTCGGGAAACTAGAAAAAAGGAAAGTCCTTGTCTGAGTGAACTTCAACCACCAAGCATTTCCTCATTTTCGTGGCACATTTTCGGGCACACTTGGTCAGTAGACTGGAAGTCCTTGACTGGACATGTATTTTAAATTCAGTGTCTCTGCTTGTGTACGGCATTCACTTCATCATATGAAGGCTGCAGAGGGAAACTGCTCCTCTAAGATGCTAAGGATGCCGGGCTGCATGCCCGGCAACTGCATGCCTTGCATATCAAGCAGAAAATCAGTGTGATTGAGAGTGCTGAGTGAAATGATTTACAGCATTTTTGAGTTTTCCAAACACTCTTACCTGATTGGTCCTCTTGGTGTCTCCTTCCATCACGCTCTTCATTTCCAGAGCCCAAGCCTTCTCTGTTGTCATAGAAATAGATTGTGGTTCTGCAGAAACACAAACATATTCATCACAATTATACCTGTGAAGTGTTTACTGCTACAAAGAGCCATGTGTGCCAAAATCATCGGCGGAATCACTTAGTGAGAATTCTCCCCCGCAGCATCTTTACTAAAAACGGGGTGTAATGACTGGTAGCCGAGTGCGATGATAGTTCTTAGGTTATCCCAGCTCAGTTTGCATAGCAAGTCTTTTTGGCACAAATTGTAGCTGAGCATATGAGGACGGTGAAAGTAATGAAGGGAGCAGCAGCATAGCTCAGTCAGTGCTGGTTCACTGCCTCCCACAGGAGCACTCTGCATGAAGAGCACTGGCTTCAGGTCGATGGAATCTTACACTACTAAAAGCAATTGCAAATTACCTCAGCCATGGTGCCCTGCAGCTATGCATAAAGACATAAGACACTGCAAGAGATGGAGAGAATCAAGGGTGATAGCAAAGACAGGGATATCGAGAACGTGACAACAATCTGAGGAAAAGAGAATGAAAGGAAGGGCAGGGAATGAAAGGCATCAGAGAAAATGCAAGGGAGGGTGAAGGAAGGGGACATGGAGAGATTTGCAGATATATTAAGGTCAGCTGTTGATAAATGAGTCCTGCCAAGTGGCTACTTCTATGGGCAGCCTGGTTCTTGCTCGTTGTCTCACAAAACAATGGTTTACATCCAGAAGAACGCAGACATAATTTAAATTTTTAGAACAACAAGGTGAAATGGTGAAATGAAGTGGTTTAATGCAGGGATTCTTAACCTTTTTGGCACCGAGGCCCAATTTTTTCAGTGTCGAGTGACCTGGGGCCCTTAATAATAGCGGTTTTTCAATTTTCACGGCCCTCTAGGGGGCGCTTGCGGCCCAACTTTGGGCTGGGCCCCAATGGTTCAGAATCCCTGGTTTAGTGATTGAATTCGTGGCAAATGCTAGTAGCTTTCATTGTTTTCTCTACTCGTAGTACTCCAAATAAATTTCAGTTTAGGATAAATTGATTATGACTCTAAAGTTAGCATAATCAAACTATTGGTGTGTATGATTATTCGTCTTCCACTGTAATGAACTGCTGTGACTGCTTCCAGACCCATAGCAACCCTCAAAGGAAAATGATGAAAACAGGTTAGAAAGAGGGAAACACATTCATTCATTCATTCACTCATTCATCTTCATTTGCAAATGGTTGCGGGGGGCACACTCGCACAAAAACATAAAGCTAAGTGATATTTCTACAGTTTTAGCAGAAACTGACCTGAAATATCAAATGGATAATTTACCCTATGTGTGAATTATGTTAAATTTATAATCTAAATAATCTAAAGTGACCTGCATATTTTTTTTTCCTGAATCAACCTACTGTAGAATATTCAATACCCTGAGAGGAATATGTATCAGTAAGAAGGATAAAGCATGGTGGCTTTATTTACTATGACAACAACCAAGAGAAGAGCATTCTTCTCTTCCATGATGTAGCCTTTTTTCACCGCATTTCTGATTAGAGGTCTGTGTTTACTATTTCAAAGGCTTGGCCAAGAACACAGTTTCCCTCTCAACTATTATGGAAGAGTCTATTCTCAGTCTGAGGATGTCTGATCAAAGAAGAGGACAGACAGTCTCCAGAAGCATTGCAGCTGTTAGAGTCATTACTTTAAAGATGTTTTAATTAGTCTATTGAATAAGTATCAATCAGACTTTGTGACTATATTACTTTGGTCTAAAGCAATGAGGAGTAAATGCAAGACAGTGCAGTAAAACAGAACGAGTCAAATAAGCACAGCATCATTTATACATTGTATATTGAAAAAATATGGTTCGTTTGATCGTTCAAAGATACTAATAGAACTAGTGATAAATTAGTGGTTCCTTTTTTCTGCAGTCGACCCTTTTTACGTTGGTATCATTGACCACTCCCTACCAAAGTTATCACATGTAGAGTTATTATCAAAAATCTACAGAACTCTTGTGTTAACTGTTTTAAAATCTACCATTCCTGCAAAACAGACTTTTTCGAACAAAGGAAATATAATTACATTACAAAGTACAACAGAAGACTGAAATTGATATTCATTTTCCTTGCTGCAACACTGAACAAGGGTGGTCCCATTCCTCTGTTTTGGAATGACATGGTTAATTAAAGTGTTGCTGCTTTTAATATATCCCCTGATGGTTTTTGTGATAAATTTCCAATAACCAGGCCCTAGACAAGGGCTCTTTTGTAAATGGGCTTCTTTCATTGCCGCAGCTGTCACCCTGAATGAAAAAACCTGCCACTGTTACATCTAAGAATAGATTCTTAAAAAGAACCTTTTGTCTTTTGAAGTCGCAGAGAATCATAGATAAGACTACAAATAAACGTTATGAATATAAAGGTTTCTGGGAATACAGACACTTAAAAAAGGTGTCTGCTTAAGAGAACATTAAAAACATTAATTTTTAATGTTTTAGAACATTAAAAATAAATACCTAAGTTATGTAAGTTACATAACCTAGATATTTATTTTTAATGTTCTTTAAGGTTTCAAACAATATTTATCTCAGGCCATCATTGAAACGGTGTGATAATCTTTTTTTTTTTATATATATATCTTTATTTAACCGGAATAATATCTTTTAGGCACAACATCTTGAACAACCTTCACAACAAAAAAGGAGAGAAAAGACTTTGCCTGAGTAAAACAGTGTTCTCTACTGGGCACCATGGACAGAACAGTAGCTTTTTAAACCCATTACTTCATCTGATATCGACCGTCTGGCTGGGTGAAGGGCAAAAATGATGAATCAAACATCAGAGATAAACTGTATCTATTTCAACATCAGATCTTTAGCCCTTCAGGTGCGTTACTTTTGTCAGTTTACGTCAGCAACCACAGGCATGGAATGAAATATCTCTTTTTTTATATATGTAATATTC
>JAFBJS010026497.1:93055-130690 GCA_016785265.1 Paraplagusia blochii
AATTTTTTATTTTGTAGAACATCAAAAATAAATACCTAAGTTATGTAAGTTACATAACCTAGATATTTATTTTTAATGTTCTTTAAGGTTTCAAACAATATTTATCTCAGGCCATCATTGAAACGGTGTGATAATCTTTTTTTTTTTATATATCTTTATTTAACCGGAATAATATCTTTTAGGCACAACATCTTGAACAACCTTCACAACAAAAAAGGAGAGAAAAGACTTTGCCTGAGTAAAACAGTGTTCTCTACTGGGCACCATGGACAGAACAGTAGCTTTTTAAACCCATTACTTCATCTGATATCGACCGTCTGGCTGGGTGAAGGGCAAAAATGATGAATCAAACATCAGAGATAAACTGTATCTATTTCAACATCAGATCTTTAGCCCTTCAGGTGCGTTACTTTTGTCAGTTTACGTCAGCAACCACAGGCATGGAATGAAATATCTCTTTTTTTATATATGTAATATTCAGCCATATAACAATTGCATGTAAAACACACAAACCCTGCTTACAACATCTGTTTAATGGGACCACATTTTAAAAAAATGTAGCATTATAGGAGCAGTTACAGACGTGTGTTCCTCTTGTGTTGTATCTATTTCCTACTATGCCAACTTTTTTTTTTTTAACAAAATTGACATCTGGTTTAAACTAACCGCACAAGATAAATAGTTCAAAACACCTTGGAATTGTAAATGATAAATTGCATTATCAATCATGGTTCAACAAGTTGAAGCAGCAATCCGTGTGGTGGATGGCATCCAGTCCTTCTTCAGATTTTATTGTTGAATGTGAATAACAATATCTATTCTCCTATTTAGTCTCTAATGCTGTATCATTTAAGACTATATTAAATAAGTACTGCTGTTTAGTGTATGACTGCTCAAGTCATACGCTGGATGGAGCCAGTTCACATACAGAGGGCAACCATTGTAATGTTTATGTTAAGTGGAAGTTATCTACTGTTGTGTTCCCCAACCCCATGGACCCTTCAATTTTTTTGCAGACCTGTCTTTGAGGTGTAGTGGATAAATACCGCCAAAAAAAATGGAACGTTTGGCATAAAATGGGGTCTTTTTTAATCATAACAATCAACATTTATCAACAAGTATGCAACTTAATTGGCAAACAAAGTTGATAATCACTGAAATTGGTTTGTTTTTTTGTGCAGAACTTTTTACCTCTAAATGGCAAAGCAATTTTTAAAGGTTCATTGCCTCATTAAACCGCCACTACAGTGTGGACGTCCTCGATAAGACAGAGAATGCCTACTCTTCGATAGGTGGCACAAGGAGGCGGCCAGTTGTTTATTTGACATATTGGACTTGGCCTGGAAACACAAACATGAGGGTATCCGGTCTTTTTTAAAACACTGCTTAGCATCAGATAACAAAACGTAAATTGTTTAAGTTGAGCATCATCTCTCTTCGGCCCAGTACCAATTGCCCTACGGACCGGTACTGGTCCATGGCACAGTGGTTAGGGACCACCACTCTAGTGATTTCTGAGTGTCTTCAAATATTTGTGAAAGTCCACATTAAGTATCAATCTAAGGAAAAACAATTTGAATAATTAGCAATGTCAAAAACCAGGAACAAAAATTCACACTGAAGCCCCAAAATCTATTCTGTCAGGTCAAGAAGATAAAATACCCAATACTTACAGACATAATGGCTGATCATCTAGGACAGAGTGATACTCACAATGCACCATTCACCACAGGCCGCCTGCACCCATTAATCTTCATGCCATCTGTCAAACAAAGACTCTCACTTTGCAGGCTGCGAAAATTGATGCACCTACAGGCAGGCGTCACTAGCTCACAGGCTCATCCTTCATTTGCAGGTGGACAGGAGGAATCTTTCAAAGACAGCAGCTCAAAATTACAGTACATTACAGTGAAATAGGAGAAAGAGAAACAACTGCCATACAACAGTTCTACTTGCTCAAACACAGCTTGCTGTCACAAAATTGTGCAATTGATAGCGGCCCCTGCGGACTATAGCAGAAGAAAGTATGTAGAGTAGAAAGAGAAAGGCTTCAAAGTGATGTCAGCACTGGATGATCCTGCTAACGTCAGGATTTCCATCATAATCTGATGACTAATTTTAGCTTTTGTTCCCACTTTTAAATTCATAGGTTCTTGCTTCTACATATACACTTACATGCCCTACACTCTATGTAGTGTAGGTCAGAGATGTCCACATATTTTTGGCTTGGGAGCTACACTTGACCTCGTAGACTGCCATCTACGTTTTGGTCTGGCTGTGGCATGGACTACAGCAGAACTCTGAGGGTGTGCTGGCACCAAGATGTTAGCAGCAGATCCTTCAAATCCCATAAGCTGTGAGGTGGGGCCTCCAACAATCTGACATGTTTGTCAAGCACATCCCACAGATGTTTAATTAGATGGAAATCTAAGGAATTTCGAGGACAAGCCAACACCTCAAACTTGTTGAGTTCTTCAAAGCATTTATGAAACTGTTTTTGCTCTCAGGCAAGGTGCTTTATACTGCCATTGCCACTAGGGACCACTGTTCACATGAAAGGAAGCACATGCATATTCCTCTCTTTAAAAAAGAAATGTAAACCATCAGTCCAGCTCCCATTTTCAGCTATTTTAATGTTGACATAGCTAAGACATGGGGACTGCTGCCATGCAGACTAGTACACAAATGCAATTTTCTTGTCGTCAGGAATATACAGTGATTCACAACTGCCCTGTGATTAATCTTTGTTTATTCATTTGCCAGCCCTGATGTACATAAAATGAAACCAAGATGCAGACAGCACATAGGCTCCTGATATCTGATAGTGCACAAGGCAGGGAGCTGGCAGAAAGTATGGGACAACCACAATTGTGCTTAAAAACATCTGTGCTGGGTATGACCCTCAAGTCTTAAGGTTAGACTTGAGACCACACCCCTGGGGGGTTGGAAACGCCTGAAGTAAGTTCTTCCGGGTGTTCTATTTCCAGACTAGCAAGTTAGTAATGGCCAATCAGACTGACTATACGTTGACCTAACAGCCCCCAGTGTCTCCCAAGAAGTAAAACAAATTCACCAAGGGCTTTGAGAGGAACTAGCACAGATGTGGGAAGTGAAAGCAGCAGTAACAGTTGTTTCTGATTGTTTGTTTTTGAGTAGGTCTTTTTTGCCAAAACTAAAACTAAAGAATAAGGCTGATTTTTCCCTGGCAAATTATTGGGATAGCTTAACTTCCCTAATGGATTATTTGTACTCTGGGAACACACACACTGTGCAGATGCCTTAACGCACAACAGACATCAATACTAGATAAGCAAGGCAAGCAAACCCCTTGTCATCAGGATATTGTGATCCACACCACTGCCACAACCAAATGTCACTTCTGCATTTAACCAACCAATTAATAGTGGGCAGCTTTGAGTGCCTGTGGAGCAGTGTGTGGGGATTGTGCCATCATCAGGGCACCCCAGTTGTAACTTGGCAATTGGTGGATTGAAACCCAGTGGACAACAGTCCAGTTCCTTAACATGTTTACCTGTTTACCACATGTTCTTCTGTATATAAGGAACTGACTTTATTTCCATCTAATCTGTCTGGTTTTGGAGGATGTATATTCATGTGTTTCTATATGGTTGTTGTTGCTTGAGTATTGAGGTACTTATTGAGTATTGAGGTAGCTCCTTGTATTAAGAAATTAACCAAGAGGAAAAAAATACCTGTCCTCAGGTGGTAAGAAACATACTTTAGGGTACTCGTTTATTAAGTTAGGAATGATACATATTTAAGTATTGGGTGACCTCAGAATTAGGTTTCCTGATTTTGTTTGCTTATTTTACCATTAAAGTGTTTCTATTACTTTCTATTCCGCTCTGCATATGCGATATTTGGTAGCCTCAACAAACAGCATCCTGCATGTATGTTTCCTATTAAATGTCTACTGCACTCTGGCTTCATCAGTGCAGCTTGATTCGCTGAACAGTCCTATTGTGCAACTGAACAAATCAAACCTGACATCCCAAGAAAGTAGCCCACTGCAATAACCAATCATTTTGCATTCCTCAGTGAGCCTTGCCATTCCTTCATGCGGTGCACTCTGCAGATCTCAGCTATATATAATCAGTTCATCTCTGCTAATGGCACACAGACCTAGTCCATCAATCCTTGCTGGGCACAGTCTTGCTCTGTGAAACCGGGTATATGACGTTGAGGGGGGCGGGGTGGGGTTGTATAAAAGAGGGCGTGGCGAGATGTCCTTGAAAAAGGTGAGGTCATATCCACCCATTCTCCAAACCTTTTGCACTCAGCAGTCGTAGAACAGCTGTTAAGTCTGCTGCAAATCATGTCGCACTGCAATCAAGATTAATGATGGGTTTCAGAACCAGTGAGGTCTCCAGGCTAAGAAATGCCCAGAGGGGGGTTGTGCTACCTCAGCAGTTTGTGGGGTCTGCACTGGATAAGAGGGTTAAAATCCTGTCAATACTAAAACATCAGGATGAAAAAGGTTGTAAAATGCCTTTTACAGTAAGGAGAAAAAATGAAAACGAGTTGCTGAAAGGCCAAAGAGGGAAAGTTGACAAAAAAGTTTCTGATCTTGACCAATGTCTCTGTCTTTATGACTTAATTATCCAAACACCCTTTAGAGAGCTGCCTGTGTTAAGTATGAGATGCTTAACATGAGTATACCTGCCACTCATTCCATTTTCAAGGCTGAAAAAGTCAAAGTTGATGCTGTGTGATGAGGATTTTACATTCAAGGGCAAATGTCATATAAGTTATTCGACCACAGGTGGATTACTTGTAACTTGGTTGAATAATCCTCTCCTTCCACTATTAAGATACATATATGAAGTTTAGAATACAGTGCTGCAGGACATTCTGTATAATAAAAAAAATAACTGCAGAGTCACATTACAGTCTGCTGAGTTCTTATAGACAAAAGCCCGCAGTATATAGATGTGAAAATAATGAGTTTCTTAATTGTATCTCCTTTAATGCAATTATGTTAAATGCTTCTCCTCATTAAGTCATTGCAGTTTGTGCATGGACTATGTCATTGTGTGGGGGTCCTAAACAAATAAGGTACAAAATCAACTGCAGAGTAACTTGCACGTATGAACCCTCTTTTTTCAGACTTGCTTGGCTATCTAAAGAAATATTTTTTATATCATGTGTTTTAATGTCAATTTCCAGAGAAGGGTAGCAATCCAATCCAATACGATTACAATCCATTAGAACTTTTGTTTTGCAAATTTTATCCAAAACAAAATGATAAGTAGTTTTAAATAGTTTCATTTGGAAACACTTGGAAAGCTGAAGCTTTACTGTATAAAATTATATCTATCAAGTAAGCCCTAGATCTGTATCTACTTTTACATAGACTTCCACTCAATGCTGTATCACTTTTCTGTGTTTAACCAATACAACATTACTCTTGTTGTGCAGTCTTGTCACGTGCCCACATTTAATAACAGGGACATTGTCCCCTTTGATTTATTAATCTGATTGAATTCACATAAAAATAAATCTAAAAAAATTAATATTAATCAACAGTGATTCAGTGTTTGAGTAGTTATTTTTCCATGTACTTTTAAACTCTTACTCAAGTAATTAATTAGATTATTACTTTTTACTTATATTTGAGTAATATTCTAAAGTCACTTCTTTTACTTGATTAAAATGTAAGCTTCTCTACAGACCTCTGCTAATTTGTGACATTGATGAACATTTCAGTTGTCACCCCTCTGGTCTAATTGTGTATACACATAAGGTCCCCTGTGATGTGTGAATGTCCCTTTTTTTTCTGGCAAACAAACAAAGCTGCTATGGAAATAAACACATAGCCTTTCGTTTTAGTGCCATGAAAAGAAAACGACAGGCACCCTGCTGGGCCGACGGCACAGCCAAACCGCAAAAAAATGTCAGAGGAGTTTGTCATCGCTGACAGTAGTTAACACAGCGACATCAGACAAGTCTGTTTAAAGTGTAGCTCCAATGAAAACGCTGCACGGACAATGTTTGTTGGGCTTAGTTGGAAGTAACACAGAATAAACTTAGCGTTCCTTTGACATTATGGATACAGTTCTGGAAGCTATAAAGCAATGCACATGTTCTGGAACTACAACAAGGTTGTAGATGGAATGCAGTTGTGCACAATGTAGAGTGAGCTAAAGAAATGCTGGTGTTGACTTGTCTTTGAAAGTTTGTTTTACTGCTGCCTATCATTAATTTATCTTGTGGAGAATTCTAATTTGGCCGTGGACAGACTCCAGCCCTGCTCTGGAGAGCTATTACTAATCAATAATAGGATGACTTGAAGTAAGGGGGGGAGGTGTGAGGACCATCGTTCGTCTCTGCTGCCTTACACAAGCATGAAGGCCTTATCAAAACAGATAACATAGAAAAAAACAAAAATATGACTGAAACAGTGCACACATAGTTCCTCGTGGTTCGAGTGTCTGTGAGCATGGCACCTTCAGTCTGATCAAATCAGACACCTTTATTAGCCTTGGAGCTAGAATTCAATATTTTTGCCCAGTGGGTGTTGAGCAGCTTCCTAATGTAAATAGTAATTACAAAGGTGGTTACAGGGTAAGTTGTGCTGATGGAGGCCAGAAAGTCCATGTAGACTAGATCAGTGGTTCTCGACTTTTTTTGACTTTTGACTTTTCACAACACACTTTTCTCGTGGGAAATTTTTCATGTCTTTCCCCACAGAATTTTACCCCCTAAAATGTGTTTTTGATCAACAAATATAGAGTTGCAAATACACAGTTGCTATAGTAGCACAAAGTGACCATTTGTTTTGTAGTGCCAACTCAGATATTTTTATTTGCTGTTTTTATCTGTTTTGAGTCAGATTTATATTCATAAAGGTTTTTTTGAGATGATGTCCTGTTGTTAATAAAAATTTTTAAAGCAATAATATTGAGTAGAGAATTTTTATATTTCAGAAGTGGCAGCACGGCTATGGAAGCAGACACCAGCTGCCAGCACCAGGTTGCCACTAAAGTGCTGGGAGCATAGCTAGCAGTGTCCCTCACTTAAAAAAAAAAAACAAGTTAACTTTTTTTATTCAGCAAACTTCTTGTCATTGTGATTCACACCACAGCAAACAACCAAATGCCACCCCTGTATTTAACCCATCACCAAAGTGAACAGTGGGCAACTTTAAGAGCCCGGGAGCAATGTGTAGGGGCGATACCATGCTTAAGGCACCTCAGCAATAACTTGGTCGTTTGGGGGATTAGAACGGGGGCCTTGCGGACCCAAGTCCGCTTCCTTTACCACTAGATCACCAACTGCCACTAACTTTTCTTGGGCAGCTGTGGCCTAGCTGTTAGGGCCGTGGACTTGGACTGGCCTTAGGTTCTGATCCACCCACCAGGTCTGAGCATGGCACTGTCTCAACCCACATAACTTCAAATGGGCCCCCAGGGAGGCACACAGTATGGTGCTGTGTTATTTGAGTGGCAGTCGTGGAGACTTCTGTCCCAGAGTCCCAGTAACGGATAAGCGAGTAAAATGAATTTAAAAAATGAATATATCAGAAGTAAGTGATAGATCTCTGGATATTATAGACGACCAAATTGAAATTTCTGTGAGCCTGTGTGGGGCTGCAACCCAGTGCTTTAAACACCCTTGCTCAGATTTATTCTTACTACCAGCCACTAGGATTTCCACAGCTTGGTGATTAACCCCTTTCCCCCTTTGATACCAGTTAGACCTACTCCTTTATTCTGACTCACCCCAATGTCAAAAAGTGTGTATCTATATAAGGAAGAGTACTCCCTGACGCACACTGAGCGTATTCGTTGTACACTTATAACAACAACAAAACATGTTTTTTTAGTGTGTGACATCTCTTTACCATCCTGAAGACAAACTCTTAAGTAATGACAGTAGCAAATTAGCAAGAACAACCGAGAAAGGCTTTACTGGCACGTCAGGGACTAATGATGATTTATTACAACTTTACTGTCCTATTTCTTTGTCGTAAAAACCCTAGTTTTCAATTGGACTTTCAAGGAAAATGTGTGGGGTTTTTCTCTCCGGGTAACTTGAATGAATAGACTTAAATACACAGGGTTTCATCAAAAACATAAAACACTTTTTTTCTTTTCACATGACTGTCTTGAAGGTCTGTATAAACACTACAACAACCTCCACTGATGATGTTCCCCATGACCTTAGAAACTCTGTGTCATTGTTTTTCACGAAAACATTTATTTAATTTTCTCAAAATAATAATAAAAAAGGATGTTTGGCTGGCAATTATGCAGATTTGTATTTCACACAAGGAAATGTGAATATAAATCAGGTAAAGAAGGGTGATTCACACAGGAGTCATGAAATGGAAAAAGTAGAGATTTAATTAGCTTCTCCCTGACTGCTTTTACATTATCTAAAAGATGACGCTGGTGACTGTTTGACCGGACTGTGAATGAATTAAATTGGGACTCTGAAGAACTACTCCAACTGTTAATCTCAACAACAGTTTTACTCATTTCTTCTGTTTTTTATTAAAGGCTTCCTGTCTCACAATTTCATTGGCTCAAATGATCTACTAACCCTTTAACTGAAATACAAGAATCTCTCCTAAGTCTGACAGCAGGGTCACCTACTAGTTTTGTTATAGCTCCCTATGTTACTGTACAGACACACTGGGCATCCAAAAAAAGAGTAATAAAAAAACACATTTTTATTGGGAGCTGATTTAGAATATTCCCACCCCAGGTTGTCAGTTCTTGATCACTGGTGTATCCTGCATACAGTATGTCATTGACACCCTGTGGCTCCATTGATCCTCCATAGCTCATTGTTTCCATTGATAACTCCCTCTGAAGCAGTTTAACAGAGGGGTGTTAGTAGAGTTCGTGTTCTTTAAACACCGAGGTGTCATTGTGCTGAGACAGACGGGATTGATCTGTTCATGAGTGGTTTATGAGTTTTTAAATATCCTTAAACCCCCAGTTCCCATCTATCCACGTGTGGGGACTTTTTTTGGTATTGTTTTGACTTGACTCAGAAGGGTTTGCTCCCAATTTCCATTAAATACATATGCTAAAGACTTTTACTTGATGGTTTTGATTACGACATGAAAGGACGACTGGACCATATGGTTTGTCAGTTAAAATCAGCAGAAGTGTTAAGGTCTGTTTTTAACTGCCAGATATTTTTATAGTGAGTATCAGATGGACGGGGTAGGATCCCATGCCAGTGCTCCATACATCATACATCGCCGCACGTAAATAATATTTGCATGCACTGTAGGGTTGCTGTAGTGTAACAGGAGTGCTTCACACTACATCTCTAACAGACGTTTGCCACCTGTGGCTCTCTGCGAGATCACATTTGTCTGTTGCAGCAAGAAAATTAGAAAAAGGTTGTAAAAGTTTTTTTTTTTTAATGTAGAACGAGTTGATACCTATGTCACTACATTTTTGGCTTGCTTTCTAAGAGCCAATCAACATAATGTCTCTGTCTGATCATGAGTGTAATTCAAAGGTTGAGTTAGTTTTAGTAATGTTATATCTTGTTTGGATCGTTGCCAGCATAAAGCAAAAAATGATAATGGTGTCAACGATTCCTTTTTAAAGCTTTAACCTGCACTTCTGTAATGTGTAATTTGATAATTTCTTACTGACTGAAGCTTAAACAGTCACTGTTTTCTGGCTTGTTTGGGATTGAATACAAACTCATTGGTGTTGTAAATGTTTCATAATCTGTGCTTTTTAAGCATTTTTTTCTGAGAAATTGCCACAAAGTCCAACTTGTTTAAGACACATTTAGAAATAATTCTTATTGTTTATCCAACATGTCCCTGGTTCTGGTTTCTTAAACCTTTTAAGCACAAAATCAGAAGACACAGGGTTTACGCACTCTATAGCAGATGCACCGATACAGTCTTGAAGGAACTGTTCCCTCTTCTTTACTCCCATCCTCTCAGCAGCATTCACACACAGGCATCGGTCTTTGATTGCTGGAGGAGCCCACTCCTGCCCCCTCTGCCACACCCGTGACAACACACTCCCTCGTTAAATTGCTTATTATGCTGTGCGTCAGCTGTTAGCCCTTTAGCTCCAAATTACGCAAAAACACCGCATTCTTCGCGCCAGACCAGATTTAACCCGAGTGTCCGTGTGTGCCCAGTAACAGAGCTGCTGTATGATTCAGGGAGGCTGAGAGAAAGATGCACCTGCTGACTCTCTGCTGCCTGCTAGGCCCTGATATCCATGACATAAAGGACTCCCCGATCCCATGCATCTCATTAAACCCGTGTCAGGAACACGTCAGTCGGATCACGGCTCAGTGCCAATGCCGCCTCCATCCTCCCGTGACACACCGGACGCTAAACGGTGCCTTAACGGAACGCATTGAATTTCTGTTGATTTTTTTTTTCTTTCTTTCCTTTCAATAAGATGCTTTCCATCCCATCACTTACAATGTCATGATTCCCAACCACAAAGGCAGCACGGAGCCCTCCCACTGTTGTTACAATCAAATGAAAAAGCCTTACCTGCGCTGTCGGCTCTGAGCGTCAGTCCTGATGAGTCCCGATGAACGATGTGCGCCACCGCTGCCACCTCCACAGCCGCCGCCGCCGCCGCTGCTGCTGCTCCTCCACAGCGCCTTTCCCCCCCTGCCCTCTGATGAAGCTGCAGGACGGAGACAGCAGACACACGCAAGCCGGCAGAGAAGGCTTCACAGCAGCGATGAGCGGCTCGGATGAGAGTACAGGGGCGTTTTCACGGTGGGAGCGAGGGGGACTCCTAACGTCGTGCGTGGGATGAGAGCGACCCTACGTTGGTGATGCGCGTCTCTCTCCTCCTACCACACGCTTCTCTCCTGCTCCTCTTTTCCACACCTAAAAGGCTATTATTGTAGTGTAATTAACGTCATTTTTATCACCTCAGTGTGGGCCATGATGTTTGATAGTCTGTTTACTAATCCTAATGATATTGCCATTAAAAATCCTCTGACACTGTTATTTCTAGAGGTATACATTTCTGTTGAGAAAACCTAAATCGTATCAACAAACCTCTTTAATTTCATTAATTCACCTGTCACTTAAGGTACAAACGCAGAGTGCATTGGACATAATGAATTGGAAATTAAAGATCCCTGCTTTGCCTAAAGCTAATGGAAAGTGTTATTGATTGTTAACCAATAAGACGCTATGTTCAATCACAATCAGATCGTTACTCTCCTTAGATTCTGGTAAAATGGAAATTTACCGGCATACCATGAAAGTGACCTTATATTCAATGCATTTGCCCTGAGTGTGATGTATGTAACGCAGGGGTCTCAAACTTGCGGCCTGTGGGCCATTTGTGGCCCCGTGCAGCGATATTTTGTGGCCATCACCTTGATGAGAAGAATGTAAACAGGGCCCACAAGATTTATAGAAGGATTCTACTGCAAGTCAAAAATGGTTTTGTTGGATGTACTCAGTGGTAAATACTGCTGTGGATGAATGTGAGTATCACAAGACTCGTCTGTGAAGTGTTGTATTACAGTGGAAAACTGATTTCATTTTCACCATTTTTTTTTTCATTAACCTTAACTCCTAATGTGGCCATGTGGCGAAATGACAGTGGGGACAGTGAACCTCAACTTATTTGAGTTTGAGACCCCTGATGTAAAGAGTTCTGCTTTTCTTTTGCCAGAAAAATGTCAACTTAAATGTGGTTGCTGCAGCTGAGTCAGGTCTTGTACTTGTTGATTGCCTGAGGTATATTTTGCAATACTGATACGCAAACCTGTTACCAATTCATTGCAACATTTGCCAGTTGTAGGCCATATATTGGAATGGGATACATTTACTTACATTTGTTTGTGTTGTTTTTTGTTTTTTTTACGTTATGACTCCCAGACGTAAGTCAGACTCTTCTTTTGTTTTATATACCTATACCTCCATTTTTTTCTTATGAAACAAACTTTAGGTTTGTATAAAAATTTAGTATTGGACACACATCAGTAGTTTTTTTTTTTTAATCATGTCTTTGTATCTTTAGCCTTTTTAATGTGCTGTACATCATAGCCAAAACCAAATAACCCAAAATATATGCAATGTAACACAGCACATAGACAGCTAATGCTACTAATCATGTTCATATATAAGGTCTATATACTGGCGTGTACACTAGTACACATTGGCCAGACTTGGACCTTCAACTTCAGTTTGGCGATTGCAACCAATGCGGTAACATAGTTGAATGACGACAGTACACAGTGTGAGCTCTGACCTACTGACAGTACCCCCCGTATTTTCATTTCTTTTGGATTTGAACAATTTGCAGCAGGCTAATCTGTTAATTTAATGAGATTAGTCCCAGCAGCAGACAAATGACTGTATGTTTTACTGGTATCATATGCAGTAACTGGTGAGTGTTTCGGTCAATGTTTTGCACTGACTCCTTGACGTGTTAAGGTACAGTAAATAAGCAGGTTAGCTGAAGAAAGAAGACAGTATGTATGAAGAGAATGAAAAACACAGGGAGGAGATGCACAAACACGTAGAGGGGAGGATGACACAGGCGAACAACAGATTACATCTTGTGACAGCAAGGTTTTAAGTCTAAGTGACTTATGTGCTGTTTTTGTTCTTTTTGTCTGATATTGTCCTGGGAGCTGTGTCTTTTTGCAACCTTTTAACACTTAAGGAAAGTAATGTTTCTTTAATTGCACACATTTAATAGCAGCCTTTTAGCATATGCAGTACAACAGGGACCCTTTGTATTGCAGTGCAAGAGGAGTGTCTGCATGAATGAGTTGGCTTGAGTAAAAGCCTCAGTGCCTGACGTATTGAATTGGTGACTCATCTGTGCTGAACACCCACTGAGGCTTTTTTTGCCCAAATGTTCTGTTCAAATGCAAATATATATTCAGAGGAAAAATCTGCACCTGTCATGCTTCAGCAAGGAACCCTCATATGTTTGCCATATAAATGAGAATGAGCAAAAGGGCAACTTCATAGCAATGTGATAGAGATGTGTCTTTGAGGGCAGTCAATGAACATGTGCCATTACAGAAGTTATCACATCACTGTTATTCCTCAAAAATACATTTATACTACAAATATTTTGGCTTCAGTGATCTGCATTTGTTGGATGTCAGATGCCTGGCGAAAAAAACGTGGCATCATGAATTAGTTCTGCCGATTTGTTGTAAGTGAAACAGAAAGATTGACATCAGTCTTTTCCTTACCATAAAAGTATTCGGTTGGCCAGATAAAAAGACTCAGCGAGCCATGTCTGGCCCAAGCACCGTAGTTTTAGTTTTTCTTTACGATATTCCAATAATACATCAACGTAAAAACATAGGTAGAAAAGATCTCTGGAGTTGTAGTGTGAGACTGGAGTTAGCAGTATACAGTATATGATATATTTTGTCTTTTCTTTACATAACAGTGTGCTACAATTGTTGTTAAAGCTATAGATACATATTATGTAATGTCCTGCTTAGTCTGGCTCCTGCAACCTGATCCCTAAAGTAACTTGGTCTGACCAGGAAATTTGCAGTGGGCCTGTTGTGAACTGTGCACTACTGTCAGGAGAGAAATACAACCCACAGGTGTGGTGCTAAATTTGTTCGCTTATTTAATAACCCTATCAGCGTCACTTTTTGTTTTATGACCTGCCACCTTTCCCGGTGTGGGACTTTGCACTTTCTTCTCAGTGTGGTATGGGTTTTTGTTTGGTCGGTCAAATGCTTAAACGCTTACATTGCATTACATTGTGGAGACGTTTTTCATTTATTTCCGATTGGCAGGTGGAAGAGTTTGAATGTTTAGGTCAACCCTGAGGTAGGCAGCAGGTACTTCAGGTATGGTATATTTTATAGATATGTCAAATTGCACATACTCAGTGTGAGAAGTGGGATAGAGGTCAGCATAGGCGGGATTTAAGAAAAAGCTGATGTTGTAAAAACACGTGACAAACTCAGGTCAGGTGGTCAATTCTGGACCGCAGTGTAATTATACAATACATGGTCTGCAAGATCATATCAAAAGTGTACTATAGCTACCCCACAAGCCCAAGTGGGCAATGGTGGCCTAGTGGTTAAGGAACCGGACTGGGGTCCGCAAGCCTCCAGGTTTGAATCCACCAACAAAACGCGAAGTTACCACTGAGGTCCACTGAGCATGGCATCCACTGGCCCCACTCACTCCTCGTCTTTCGTTGTGTGTAGTGGTGTGAATCACAATGTCACAAGAGTTCAGGAGTTTGCTTTCCTTCCTTTCCTTCCTCCCTTCCTTCCAAGTATGAGGCTATATACTCGCTGGATTTGTTGTTAGCACATGCATTTTGGTTTTTTTTGTGTCAGCCTGGGAAAAATATTTACAACAAAGAAGAACTCAAAAGGCTACAGATCAAGAGAAAACAAATACGAGTTTTATTTTTAATGTATTTTCTTTTGTGTTTACGATATTGATCTTGGCTTTTAACAGATTCAATGTTTTTCACAGAAAATTAAAGTTTGTTTACTCATGACAACATCTACCTTATATACATGGGAAGCATGTAATGTACCTTACGTACAGATTGAAGCCCCTGCTGTTCACGTTTCTTGAAACACACTTGACAGTAGTTACTTAAAACTTACTTTGTTTTCTTGTCATTCCCTGCAAAAATGAGCAATTCGTGCTCTGAACATATCTCCACAACCCACAGTCTCTGATTCTCTATTATTACTGTCATTTTGCCTGTTGAGACCTGGTATTACGTCCGTCTCACATGACCAGTGAATAAATATGTCAACACATTGTAAGGAGCATTTGAAGGTGACCTCCGCTACATTCCTTTACAGTGTATTGACAGAGAAGGCCATTCTTCTCTGTCTGACCAGCTGTGGCCCCTCACGGTTCCGTGTTGAAACTGTAAACATTTTAAATATATTAATCAGAATGTATTTCTGGGTTAGCCGTGACTGACAAAATTAGTCAACTTATAAATTACTGTATATAGCCGGATCAGAAAGACAGATAACAGCTGGGAACCACATGAGGTTCACACCTGTCTGTGTGACTCATCAAAAAGATGGAATGATTAAGATGGAAAAATGTCAACAACAAAAGAAAAGTTCAAATAGAAAATTTAGCTTCACGAAGTTGATGGATATCTGAGAATTGATCTCAGTGTACTATTTGAGGTTGTTCTGAATTGAGCCTGAAATCTTAGGCTTCACAAACTCATGTTGAGCAACGAGATAGTATTTCTCTTTTTTTTTCCCTGTGTTTAAAAAAAAAAAAACATTTAGTAGACGATCCAAAATTTGTTATTTCGCGTGCAACTGGACATGGTAGGTTTCTTGAAGACGTTTCACCTCTCATCCAAGAGGCTTTTTCAGTTCTAACCAACTACAGAGAAGTCCTGGTATTTAACCTCAATGCTGGCTACCTGTGTGTGTGTGTGGGGGGGGTGGGGGGGCAAAAAGCTAGAAGTGGGAGGTGGGGTTACAGGGTGATGTGTCACACCCTGTTCGAGATGAGCTGTATGTTGAGTTAGAGGTGTGAATGGAGGTTTGGGAGGTAGTATTGGTATCAATTGTCCATCTTTGTGATGGAGCCCTGGTCTGATCGCAAGAGAATTTTCTAGGCAGAGAATTCAAAACAACTTTATAAGTGGATGAAAGATTGTGTCTTAGGCTAACCCTAACCCTAACCCTAACCCTGTTGAGACAAGGTTTCTCCGGGTTGACGTAGATGGTTTCCTTCACTCCTCTTTCAAACCATCTGTCTTCTCACTGTCTTAGGAGACGCTATTGTTGTCAAGCCCCCTCCTTACACACAGATATCAACTTGTAGACAACTATTGTTTCAACTCCAAACTGTTTCTATTTCTGTAATTCCTAAAATGATTCTTGCTTTGTTTTTTTTGCACCGTGGTTGGAAAAAATATAGAAAAATAACATTAAAAAAATACATTCATTTGCTGTGCGTTCACCGTATTAAGTACATTTATGTCTCAGATGGTGAAGTTATGCAATAATACTCTTTACTTGGATAGCCAAAAATAACACAACACACGTTTCCTCATCGTGCCAAACATCTGTCAAAAATCTGTTTTTCTTTGTCCTTGATTTTTTTTTTTTCTTTTCAAATATTATATTTTCCCATTTAACTATGTCCTGCTCTTTCAACAGAGTTCCCCGAGCAGGGAGCTCATAATGCTGATTGATGTTTGTGACTGACGTGAAATACACACTGCAGGAGTTATTTATCTGTTTACTGCCTCTGCTGATGGGCATGCAGGAAAATGCTAAGAATGCGTGAGTCAGTGAGAATGTCGGTTGACTCTTATGGGATTGGTATAGACTCATTAGTCTGTCCATGTGTATGAACCTGACTAAAAATGTTAACTATGCAGTTTCATTGTGGGTTCCATTTCATCATAATCTTTCATCTCAATAGGATAATAACAGTAAGACTGTAACCCCTCAGGAACCCTGTAAAAGCAAAAATATACATAAACTTCAGAAGGGGTTGACAAATGTATGGCCCATGGGCTAAAACCAACTCCTCCGTTGGTTAAATCTGGACCATTTTATCAAGTGGCTGGATTTCAAAAATGAAAAACACAGGAGTTTGAATTCTTAATGTGTT
Source organism: Paraplagusia blochii (assembly GCA_016785265.1). Classification (NCBI taxonomy): domain Eukaryota; kingdom Metazoa; phylum Chordata; class Actinopteri; order Pleuronectiformes; family Cynoglossidae; genus Paraplagusia; species Paraplagusia blochii. Next base: position 109,656 of record JAFBJS010026497.1, read on the forward strand.
GATTGGAGCTATACAATACAGTTCTGTGATGATGAAATAATGCTGTAGAAATTGTAAACGCTAGAATTCAGAAGAGCGGAAATGACTTGTGACACTTTAAATTTCCTCTTGAATCTGTGATTATATATATATATATATAATCACAATCACAGGCACACGCTCAAAGCCATAATTTTGACCCAGAGGCAATGTCTTTGTTATTAGTCTGGAACTCCATGATTCCAGTGGGCGCTCTAGCTACAGGAAGGTTCAGTGCAAGTACGGTTCAATGTGATTTAAGAGGCAGTCACAGACTTGGTGAGATTCAAGCAGGTGAAGTGGATGGATGGAAAATTTTAAAAGTGGTGCAAATGATTATCATTTCCATTTCGAAATCGCTGTTAATTCCTTTATGATGTTAAATGTCAAATCCAGGCCTCAGGCGTAGATGGAGCCATGGTTTCAAGGAGCAATTTAGCATGACATGAAGATCAGACTGCAGTGGAGGTAGACAGAGCATACTTCATGTGAGGCCAAGTGGTGGAGAACTATGTTGTCTATAAATGTCGAGTTGAGCCGATGATATCTATTCTGGTCCAATGCCAGTGTGGCTGAGACTAAGTGTTTGTGTGCGCATATGTGTTTCTGGTCACAGTGAATTTAAAACGTTTATCAAAGTCAAGGCTCCATCTGAAAGTGTTGGATTTGGCATACAGTCAAACAGGGTGTAACATTTCGTCACTCCTGTTGCTGTGACAGTATGACAGTTGATGTTCTTTTCAGGGTTTAATGACTAAAATAAGCTTGTTTGCGGTAGAGTGTCCTTGTATCTACTTTGCTTGGTGAACTGCAGGAATGTTCCCTTGACTGTGCGGAATCTCCTACTAAGGCACTTAAGCACTGGGACATTGCATCTCGTCATCTCATTTTCTAGAAGACATATCGACAATAATCCCTCAATCTCAGCCTTAGCTATGAAAACATCTACATTTGTTGTCCCAGAGTCCTGGTTGACATTTCTGTGCAATGGGCACCAGGGCCAGATGCGTTTCTCTCAAAGCCACCCACGGCAACTCAAACTAGTGCTTACACAGTAGATGCCGGCACTAATAAGAAGAACAGGACTGAATTAGCAGGATTTGTTTGGAAATGTGAAATGGTAGGCTTCCAGCTGATTATCCTTAGTCATTAAAAACACATGCAAAGTCTCTCAACAATGTGCAATATCAGAGGTTTGCTGTTTTAAATCCATAGGCTGTGTATGTGTAAGAACCAGACATAGCTGTTCAGTTCATATGTGGCTGTGTTGGTCAATGAAAAACAACCTAAAGTATATTGGAAATATCTTAGTATCAATTGAAGGATATATTGAAAAGATAGATTAAACTTAAAATGACAGGAGAGTATAACTAGATTATACAGGACAATGATAATAACAATCAACAGAATCCTAAAATGCAGTGCAGTAGCATCTTTTCTGGTGGATTGTGTAGCTTTAAATTGTATGTACTACTATACAACAACATTTACAGGATTTCAGGTATAAATTCTGAGATGACAACCCTAAAACCATAACTATACCATCCAATCTATCTATCTATCTCTCCATCCATTACTCCCTCCCTCTTCGTTCTTCTTTGCTGGACTCAACATTCATAAATATTTTGAAATAAAATCATAATAACAATTTTATTAGTGCAAAAAGAGTTTTTACATTTGAAAAGTTGGACAAAAACTATCCAATCATTATTCAACTAGCTAGTGTTGTCATGTTCCATGAAATCTGCCAATCAGCCATCGGAATCAAAAGGCTGAAGTGAATGGACGCAGCCCGTTCAAGTTCACAGATTGCAACCTCAGAGCCTTCTAGCTGGCCCTACGTGGAAGGCACCACAAACTTGTCCCGTGTCACTATGACGTCTCTGAAGGCCTACGATTGAAATCCACGGCCCGTCAATGCTTACCTTATAATTAATGATTTTGACAGTGACTGCTGAAAACAGCTTTCAGTTTCTCTATGCAAGGAAATGGCAGAATTTTTGTTTATTTTACATGGGGGAAAAAGCAGAAAGTACATGAATAGTTTATTGCAGTGCTGAAATGACATCAACTCATTTGAACATCTCAGCAACAGAAAGGAACAGAAAAGATCTGGAAGTTCATTTAAAGGTTGGTGAGGATGTTCATACTTCAGTTTCCTGTATGAGTCAGAAACAATGGTACAGATGAGCTGGAGCTGCGCAACTAACATGAGACGATGAGACATGATGATTAACATGGGCACCTACAGTGGCGATACCACGTGTTGATGCACTTCAACTTCATGACGCATCAATTTATCGTAACTTCCTTAAGCGTGGCAATAGCACCTATTCCGTGCGTGCATGTGTATGTGTGTTACTTTGCCCAGAGGTTCAATCACTTTTTAGTGTCGCAACCCCTAACTAACTGAAAGCAGAGTGTATGATCTGTCAGAGCAGAAACTGGAGGGCTGTGTGTTTGAAGAGCAGTGATTTATGGTGATGAGATGGCAGCTGCTCGTTCTGCTCTGACTCACATAGCACACCTGCAGGCAATCACAGGCACACGCTTCTCATTTTTTTTCCCCCATTTTCCTGGTAAAACATTTCAGCCTTTTGCAACTTATTTTCTGATTATAGGTAACGAAGGACACACAATGGGCACAGTGGCCTAGTGGTTAAGGAAACGGACTTGGGTACCCCCTACCGCCAAGTTACCGCTGAGGTGCCCTGAGCACGGTATCGTCCCCACACAATGCTCCCCCGGCGCTCAATGGCTGCCCACTGCTCACTTTGATGATGGGTTAAATGCAGAGGCCAAATTTCGTTGTACGCTGTGGTGTGAATCACAATGTCACATTGACAATTTTTTTTTTCTTCAATTAATGGTAAAGAAAGATGCTAAGAGGCTTCGGAATATTTCTATCCTACATCCACCTGCAAAACGTAGATGGATACACATTCATGCAGGAATATATTAAATATTGTTACATTCCAACTCCATACAGGTCAAAGTTATTTTTCAAAAAAATTATATGCAATTTAAGGCATGTTTCAGCACAACAAGTCTAGAATTACAAGCTTGGTGCAACTACTGCTGACATGTAACCTCCAATTTTGCATTATTCTAGCATCCAAACATATGTTTGGCTGCAAAAATGTTACTATATATTTGCATAAAGCATCTTCTTTCATGTAAAAGAAAAACCAGAATGTAAAAAATAAACAATGTACCTAGATTGGTCTGTGTAGATTTGTAACAACAAAAAAAATAACCAAAGAAACTTCTAAAGAAATATTTTACTTTATATTGAATTATTAGGAAGAAAATGCATTAAAATGAATCATCATTCTTTAAGTTCAGATGGAGGACAGAGTACTAAAATGTAAATTATTACAGATTACTGGTCGCTGCCTCCTCCGTAGCACTGTCTGAGTTGCAACCATATAGATAATGTTTGGATAACCCTTAGACCAATAAAATAAATGAAATGATTCCCCAAAGGAATGATTTGATTAAAAAAAACAAAAAAAAATCACTAAATTCAAAATGTTTTTTTTATTGTTATCTGAGAGAGAGTAAACTCTCCTTGTCTGTACCTTGATTTAAATTGTGATGTCTTCAAAAATCTGAGCAGATTTGTTTTAGTCTGAACAGTAGGCTGAAATACAAATGGCAAAGATAGTAACCACTAGAACTTGCAAGACAAATGCTTAAGAACTTTGGGTTTTATTCTATTTTTGGCTACTGGTCGAAGTTCTGCAGATTTTTTCCCTTTGTGAGTGACATTGGAGAATATTTGTGGTGTTAAGCATCACTCTTTGAATATACATTTGGTTGAGTCAGTCATAAGAAGCCTCTGAAGCAGGGATTGGTGTGAAGAATGTAGACATCTTCAGTGTGCAGACAGTAAAACTGAAACTGAATGATTATCTCTGAGGCACTGACCTTTTCTGGACTGTCTTCTTTCCCTTTTTACCCTTTGTCCTGCCTAGAGAGGAAATGCCAGGGACTGAGGTGAAGCTTTGAAGCGCAACGACAAAGAGGGACTGATTCAGAATTTAAAAAATGCGCAAAAGAGCAATCGATAAAGTTTCAGATGTTGCCGGAATTTGTCAGACCAGATAGTGGATATAGATGTCAGCGTTGTGCAGATATGTTTTCTGTCACAATTAGGTTGTGTTAAAGACACCTTTTTTGACAAGATTTGCAGATTCTTTTCTAAATAGTCTTGTTTTTGTTCGGATAAAATCTGACGTTGTGGTGGTGCAACTAGACAACGGGGGGAGGGTTGGAATCATTTTATTGCTTAATGCATCCATCTACGGAAAAATACATCCCAAAAAAGAAAATGTCAATAAATGTATCTACATGTTTTACTAAAATCCAATTCAATTTTACCAACCCCCATATAGGAACACTGAATATGCTCTCAATCTATCTGGAATTTATTTTCACAGCTTGGGAATTGTACCAGGAGTAATGCACCAAATCCTGTCAGTGTGGAATGAGTCATGAGTCCAGTAAATGCTTTGTTGAAGATTATCTGCTGATGTGAAGGTAAATATTATCCAGATACAGTATGTCTGAAAGTCAATATTTGTTTTTAGTGCACTACTGTAAAGCTGGCAGTGGGACTGGTGCCGATGGGACGCTGTGAAAGGTTTGAAGCCAGTGGCTAATTGGACAGGGACATAGCTCAGGGTCATTGTATTCCTTGCACTAATTGTCTATTAAAAGTGATATATTTATGGACAGGGAAAAACGGGAGAGAGTTTTTTTTTTTTAGACAGGAATGTCTACCTGGAAGTTCTAATGTCTGTTGATAGGTGGACGCACTCGTATATCGAATGTCAGCCTCCGTAGCTGACAGACAACTTTGTTTTGAAGGAAAATATAGAACCTTTTACATCTCATAGGATTTGTCATTTCAAACTGCACCTACTTGTTGTGTAATGTGTCAGTCAAAGTGAACTGAACATTCAGGACATGTGTTGCTCATGATCCTAAAACCATATGTCAGGTTGCACTTAGCCAAGTTCATCCTGTTCATATTATTCTGCAAATCCACATCTGAGTCTGTTATACGCCCAAAAGAACACTGAATGCAAGCAATGTCCACGTCAGGCATGGGCAAACTAAGGCCCACGGGCCAGATGTGGCCCGTTCAGCTTAGTAATGTGGCCCACGAAATCTTTCCGAACTGTGAAAATAGTTTTACGTAATGATTATTATTCCTTTCCGCTGCAAAACTCACAACTTCCATATAGATGGCATAGAGAAAACTAAATGCGTAATAGCATTTTAGCCTATGTATGACTTTAACATGTCATCTATCTTAGTTGTACTCATGGACACTCCGTCTATCTACACCTAACCCGATCCCTGAGTCCAATTTTAGGACCAATTGTGGCCCTTCAGTCTAAAGGTTTGCCCATGCTTTGTCTACATACTGTCAAAGTGGAGGTGAAAGTTACTCTTGCTCAATGAACAATCTTGGACAATTAGAAAGCAAAGTGAGTTATTGTTGCAACAGTAAAGTTGATTTATAACATACCACTGAGCTAAGAACAATATGAAGATATGTTTTTCAGAACATAGTCATTCCCTGAGTCTTCGTGGTCCAGTCAAGATGTGTAGTAGAAAATTAAAAGAAAACATTCTGCTACTGTATATGGGCTGAACACATTTTTTTTATGTGGCGTATTGTAGTCATACCGACACAGTGAACAATAAATCTTTTAAAGACTTCTAGAGTCATATCATTCGGTGAAACCTGTTTAAACAAATAGATGCTACTTCAGTGGTTTACTGAGAATCACGCAACACAGAACACAGGGTGGTCCAGGGCTCCATGGTGCTATATCTTGTTTCGCTTAGAACTGGATCATTGTGGTACCAAAAATAACTGTGCGGTATATGAAATTCAGTATGTTTTACAAAACGTATGTTTTTTAAGCTAAAGCGTCACAATAGTCCATACACTTATACACAGCCCAGCTGTCTTGGAAGAGCAGTCCCAAAGACATTCCCCACTACAGCACACATTGTTGTTATTGTCATGGTTGAGTATGGCTGCAGTCAAAGACCACACATGTCGTTGTAGAATATTTAAAAATTTATTTCAAACCTACTCCCCTGAAAAAAAGGGATATTTTGTGCAGCCGATTTGACATGGTGTCTAGACTCATGTTCTACAGTCTGGACATTCACTCCATGCAATTGCAGCCCAAAGGAATAATGATAACCAGCCGCAGCTACTGTGGTTTTTGACCACAGGATATATGCTGTTACAGCTGGTGGCCACTGTACTGTATATAGCAATTTTTCTCTCCATGTTTCTTGATGTTTCTCCCCCTGTACAGACAAGCACACTCATGCCAGGTCCCTGTCATTACTAGCATCCCAAACACAAAACCTCATCTTACCTCAATGTCTGTGTGTTTTGAAGAATAACGTTTACATAACTTTAACAATTACAAGCTGTTGCCTAATCACCAACACAGCAGAGGCCAGAACTACTGTACTGTCATGACTGTGAGCACCCATGGCATCTAGGGAGCACTGGTGTGACTTATACTCCAGAGCGGCGTATAAAAAATTGTCCGTTATTACATTTTTTTCTTCTTTCTTTTTTGTCATTTTGACATTTAACCCATCACCATGTGTGCAGTTGGCAGCTTTGGAGCATCCTGGGAACAGTGTGTGGGGACAATACCACGCTCAGGGCACCTCAGTGGTAACTTGGCGGTAGAGGGATTCGAACCGAGCGCCTTGTGGACTCAAGTCCACTTCCTTGACCACTATGCTTTTCGTGCTCCTGCCAGTGATATTTAGAGTGAAAAATTCAATACTCTGATTCCGTACTGCTCATCCAAAATCCAGGCATGTCTCCCTGTCCACTCCACTCCACTGTTGCACAATCTGTGTTTTGGCATTAGCTTCATTTGCTCAGAAACTGGAGGATAGCTTAAGAGCTTCCATCACAGATGTCATAATACGCTTTCTTAACTTTCAGATAAATCACATTGTCATCGAGCTTACGACAGTGGGACACACAAGCTGAGGAACTTGCAATGTGCAAGATAGAATACTGAGAGGATAATGTGGAACAGTGGCAGGCAGCAGCCTGTTGAAGTAGCTATTAGCTGTGTCTAAAGTATGTTGACAAGGGGAAAAAAAATAGCTATTTATGTTTTGATTTGGATAAACAGGCAGGTCGAAGCAAGTACAGGTACAGACAAAAGGTCATACAGTTAGAAGGAAACATTATTCGTCCAAACGTCGACTGGGAAGTAAACGGACAAATGTGAAGCAGATGTTTAAAAGAATCATGAAATGCCAGGTGTAGTGGAAGAAATGCTGCAATGGATGAAGCAGCAAGTGACTCAAATTGAAACGCAATGTTTTCTGATTGTTTACGCTGTTGTATTCTGCAAATGGAAAAATATCCAATTATTCACGGTTTATCCTTTTACGTATGAGGTCAATGTTAGGGGGACCTTGAACTCCACCTGGAAGATGGGGTTTGGGACTCCTGTGTACTTAGGCTAGAAGCTCCCAAGGAGTCAACACAAAAATGTGGGAAAAAAAAGAAAAAACTTTGAGCCTTTGTTTGTTGTAGCCTTTGACTTTGTACCTAAGAATAAACTTAGGAGGAGTATGTCACTGATGTATGTGTATACTGTATGTGATGCATGCTGCACATGTCAGTTTGGTTTTATGGATGTGTATATTTATGTGTAATGGATATATGTGGGATCGGGCGTGTGTGTGTGTGTATGTGTATGTGTGTGGGTGTGTGTGTGTAAATGTATAATCAGCATACTGTATGGACATACTATATGTGCATGTATGTGTATGGATATCTAGGTCAATTTGTATGTATATTTTTGGATGTGTGTGTGCGTGTATATGTATATATATATATATACTGTGCACACATATATACACACATACATATATACATACACATATGTATGTGTGTAGTTATATATATATATGTATATATATATGTGTGTGTGTGAATGTCTGTCTATCTGTCTGTCTATCTTAAATTTATGAATGAATGTGTTGGGTTGTACAGGGTTACTCCTTATCAAATTATCAAAAGTTTTCCGTGGATTTTTCGGCTTTTTGTTGTAATTACTGCATGCATATAGTGCCAAACTGAAGTGAGTACATGTGAGTGCCTGCAGGGGGCGAATTTAAGTATTTTTTTGGGGGGGGGCGGCACGTTGCCCTGGGAGCAAAGGGGGCTGGGACCGTCCCTGCTGGACTTGCCAAATATCTCAACAGCAAAACTGTTTCGTGAGAGCTGGTCCTCACACGGTCCGCGCGAGAACACAGTCACACTCCCACACTCTGAGTGAAGGGGGGGTCAAGAGGTGCGGTGGGTGTGGACCTTCTCCTCTCCTTAGCCTCCCTACGAGATGAGGCGTACTTTCAGAAGTGACTTCCATCCTGGCGCACGTACTCACCGTTCTGCTCACACTCTGGTTTAGAAAGGAACTTTTTTTTTTTTTCCAAAACAAGTTTTTATTGCGCTCTTCGACCTCCAATATACGGGATTATTGAAGACCACCACATGGTGAAGGAACCCGTTTGACCCGACGTCCGTCGCTCATTGCATTTATTTGATATATGGAACGCATGGGATGTGAGTCTCGGTGGGATCTACGCTAAAGTTGATGGAATTTCACTGGATGCTGGAGATTATCGGGACATTTGCGCTCCATCTTCTATAAGCGATGCTGGTTTGGCGGAGTATCTGACATGACGAGGATAATTTCCATCCTGGCAAAAATCATGCTTTTCAAAATACTGGCATTAATTCTTTTACAAGGTAGGTTCTTATCTCTCAGATGCAAGTGATCCTTTTATTTAATATGCGTGAGGCAGACAAAAAAAAACGTTTTTCTTACGTTTTATCGTGTTATGAAAGGTGTGTTGACCACCGATGACACCTCGGTTAAGTCAGAGAGCGGCCGTGGAAAAGTTCAACAGTCCGACGGGCTCTTCGACTCCGGGGAGTCCGTGCATCTGCAGCAGTCTGCGGCAGCAAAGTCCAGGTCCAAGCGCTGCACCTGTTATTCTTACAAGGATAAAGAGTGCGTTTACTACTGCCATCTGGACATCATCTGGATCAACACTCCCGAGTAAGTAAGATTTTATCATTTCAGCCGTATAAAAAATATAATCTATTTTTCTAATAACTCTAAATTCTACCTAGCATTACTCGAATCCTTGTCAGTAGTCAATGTAAAAAGTTTGGGACAGGATTTTCGTAAATGTATTTGATGTTTCTTTTTTCGCGCAAGTGTTAATTTCCTGCAACTTAGGGGGTAACGCTGCAGCCCAAATACTCATATGTGAGGCAGCTTCTCCCCCAGGCCCAGACGGCAGGTTCAAGTAATGGCAGGCCCGTGCAACCCTTGCTGACAGGTTAAACTTTAAAATTAGAGAGGTGTCACTTTTCAATTCCTGCAAAAGTCAGGATTGTTTCCTCTTTTTTTTTTCCTCTTAAGTTTAACGCACATTTGCGATTCTCTGTATTTTCACAGTAACACATCATTAACTAATTGTCCACAGGTGACGTTCTGGTATTTCTGTAGCCTCTGGGATTCGAAATGTCGTCTAGAATAGCCAGATAATTGTTTTTAATTCCGATGACTGACTTCTAGAAGAAGTTAAATCGCACACCCTTCTGGCTTTCGCTGTGTCTAAACCTGTATCTGTCTAATGGATTGACCAGAGGCTTAAAAAAATATTATATTTTAGTGATAAAAAACTATCTCTATATTAGTTTTTGGAGCCCCCTAATGCAGTTTAAGCTCCCTGTGTTATGATTGAGAAAGGGGAAAAAATAGACAGTGTAGTGTAATGAGGCACTTTGATGTTATCACTGGGGAAAAGTTCCTTTTTGTTTAAGCTGTCATTAACAAAGGCTGCTCTCTTAATATACACTCTCTTATACAATCTATTTTCTATCTAAATATCTATCCTATCTAGATAGGATTGTAGTTCAGTAACTCATCTTTCATTTTAGACACCTTGAACTATCCAAAAGGGATCATGCTTTTTAGAAGCTGGAATGTACTTGAAATGTAAGAAAGATTAGGAATTAATATTTCTTTCTGGCCTGTAAGACGCCCACTGTTATGTGTTATCTAATTGACACCACATGTAAACAACTAAATAAACAAAATATTTGATTTTTTTTTTTTTTTTTGCGCTGCTCCCTAGTGAATGGAGGCATGCATGAAGATTTCAACATGTTGCAATGAAAGTGTTTTAATCAGGAGCAGCAGAGATTTGATGAGATATGTTACTCTTGCACTGCTACCATTGCTGTGCGGTTTAGTTTAATTCACAATCCATGTCAACACTAAACTTTTGTAATGTAATGGTAGTCATCAACTTATTGTGTGGTCTAACACAAAAGTGTCAAAATAATAAATATCCTGCCGTAGAGAAGAATGCGCAACACTTGGTAGCTCAGTTATGGGTAGCTGAGTATCTGCTCATTTTGCCATGAAAATGTTTTGATCAAACACCTCGGAACGTCGGCACTGCCGGCACTTGAGAACCGTGGAGAACAAGCTGGCATGACAATTCGTTCCCGTATAAAGTATGTCTTACGTGTCCTGACATAGTGCATGTTGACGGTAGCTGGTGATAGTAGCAATTTTCATCAGCATGTTGTTTGAAGAATAGAGTTTTGTTTTAACATATCTGAACATCATATTAAGAACGCTGGCAGTGGCTGTGAAATACATTCTTTCTGACTTTCTTCTCCTGCCAATGTGACTGTCAGCGAGTCAAGGGCTCCTTTTATTATTATTACTAAGCAAGTATAGACAGACATACATAGTTTATGGGCCGAGTTGGATATTACCATAAGATATACCACAAAATGATTCATAAATGAAACGTTGCTCATCTCGTATTCCTCATTCGGTTTCATAACCATTCAATTAAATTGTAAGCTAGTGGGAGCAGGGGGCCATTCCCAGGTTATACTCTTTATAAAGTGGCGTGCATGCACAGTACTGCGTGTCTGTACTGCCTTGTATTTATTTATTTCAAATAGAAAAGGTTGGGTTGGCAAAGAACCCTTACTCTGTCATGAGAAGGATGCCTTAGGCATAAAGTGCAGGACGATAATGTTCCAGGACTTTTATTGGTTTTAGAATCGGTTTTGGAAAGTATTTTTCCATGTTGAAAAACATAAAATAAATCAACATTTCATCGATGTATTAAGAGCGTCACCTGTTCTTTTCTCCTGCCCTGGCACCATAATGTCTAACACTAAAATGTCAATTTTTTATTTTTTTCCTTGTCTAGAGGTTGAATCACCAACACCGTGCGTCAAATATATCCTTTAATTATGGCAGGAAAAAGCCACACACTTTCTTCTTCTTGCACTTCGTCATAATTTAAGCTGCTCAGACATAGCTGTCATAGCTGATATGTTGGGTTCTAATCCCACCTCTCATGTCACATTGTCAGCATATCCTGCCTTCCTACCTGAAGCTAATCCACATGTGTTTCTGCAACTCTACTCTTTCACACCCTTTAGCAAGATTCAGGTCCTAATCCACAGCAATCTTTGATTAACTGCCACTACAACAACTCCAAGTTATATTTCCTCACCTTGTCTCCTCCTTTCGATGCCGTGAGTTGAGCCTCATTGTAGTCTCCTCTTTTCCACTCACTGACTAACTGAAACTGTTGCCAAATACCTTCTTGACTGCAATCCCTTGCCTCCTCATTTTATCATCAAAGATTTCTTAATCTTTCTTTCCTTCACCAAAAAAACATCAAGTTTGTCTCAACATTGGCCGTATTGTCCTATTTTTCTCGTAAATCCCACACCCGTCTCCAAACCCTTTTCACAGCTGCAGCCTCAACTCTGCGCAACACTCAACCTTTGCGGCGTTTAGTCTTTGTCGCTTCCTCTGAAGTTGCTCGTAATACGACTTTGCCAAAACATACGTGTTTGTGCTAGGTACACTTGGTTATTCTATACAATTTCAAAGTAACAAAACAACTACTTGGTTTTTTCCCAAAACACTGTTTCCAAACTATGTTTACATCTCAGATGTCACCTCTGGACTCGAGCAACAGCTGCTCTACAGATCAAATAGGGGCGTTTGGGGCAAAAGGCAACAGACGGGCCGATGGGACGTCACCACCCACTGATTTCAAAAACAAATATTATATAGAACTGACATTCAAAGGTACATACCACACTGTGCCAGTTTTAGCCAAGTGTGGAATTTGCCTGCAAACATGGGTGGCTTGGAGTTTTCAAGCAAACCAGTTGTTTAGGAAGCCTTGGACATGGTGGTTCCTGTATTTGTTATTCCTGTCTGTGGCCGCAAGAACGCGATCTAACGAAAACACCTCCCGTTTGTTTTTCATGTCTTAGACGCACTGTGCCCTATGGAATGTCCAGCTACCGGGGTCCGCAACGAATCCGACGCGCAGTCATCGAGCAGTCAACTAACAGCGGTTCAGGGGAGAAGAATGGTCGCTGTTTTTGTTCGCACGAAGAGGATTCCAAGTGCCAGGGTTTCTGTACGTCAAGGTGAGTTGAGGAGTTGTACGAAGGATCGCAGATTTCGGAGCAATTTTAGTGATGCCTTTGAAGAGTCTGAGAAGGGACATCTAGACTTAAAAACATGTCAAATTTCATCAAGTATGTATGAAAACATTCATATTTAAGCAAAACTCACTTGGCATTTCTTTAAAATATGGCGTCGTACTAGCACCTATGTTGACTTAGCTCCTTTGTTAAATAAATCTGGAGACTCTTTTGTATCTTTGGCACATAAAATACTACCCTGTGGTTTGCCCCACCCAAAGTAGATAAAACTAGACTTAACTCACACAGATTTCTGTCTACTGTAAATGTCTTTTGGTGTATTTCTGACAAGCACAAATCCACAATCTATCTATCAACGTCTGTTTTCCAATTTAAATTAGCTTTTTAAGGCAGCAGAAACCACAAGTCATGTCTCACTTCAGTTGACGTCCTCACTTCAGGTCCAGAAGGCCATGTACCAATGTGCAGCTGTTTCTGGTTAAGCGCCGGGAGTTTTCTCCCAGTTTGATGAAATGGACGTCAGGATAGGACAGGACCTATCAATTTAATTGAAAAATATGTTGAATATGTGAACCATTTAGGTTTGCACCTCATTCCAGCCGCGCGTGACTGATCGTATTTGTTATACGCATCATTGAAACAGAAGGAAAAACAGAGGAGACGAAACAGAATGATGTCGTTGACGAAAGATTTTGAAGTCCAGTGTACATTAGAGCCAACTCATATTGACGCCTACACCGTATACACTGTATGAAAGAAGACACAAATTACCTGGTGTTTAGGTGAAGATGTAATTTAGATGTTTAATTGAAAGTATTCTTGTCACTCATTACATGCTATCGTCACTTTCCATGGCTGTAATTGTTCTTCGATGCCTGGCTCCAACAGCTCAGTGGTGTCGGGGTAGATTAATCACTTATACCCTGACATCCAGTGGCCTTGCTGTGAACTTTTCCAAATGGGATGTTGACATTGACAGGACGTTTTAGACTAACCACTCTCCTGGAACGGTCCTCTTCTTTCAGTTGGCTTCTGTTGTTTTTGTTCTTCTGGATGTTAGTCTGCTGCTACTTTGTCATTATTGTCTACACTTTCTGTTAAGTGTGTCAAACATTATTAGAATTATTAAATTGTGTCATAAATGCCCCAAGTAATTCAAATCCAATCTTCTCTCTTAAGGGCCTTGAAGACCAAGCCACCCAGGAATCTTCATAGAGTCGTTGGCCCAGGATGACAGATTGACATCTCCTAATGGACCATTTATTTCTGCTCAGTCCCTTCACTCACTGTTGACAATGTTGCTCCTTAACCCGCAAGTTTGATCAAGCCACGTTTTTTTTTTTTTTGTTTGTTTCTTTTTGTTTTCCCTCTCAATTTATTCCCTGGAGGCTGAGCTCTCACGGATACGGATTACTCACATCATCATGCAACATAACACAAATGCCAGCAGCTTTCTTTTGGTCTGTCAAATATGATTCCGCAAGTATTTTTTCATGGTAACAATTTCTACTGAGGACTACAGCACCCTTCCAATGTGTCTTACCCTGAGAGAGAGTTTGAACTGGTATGCAGTTGTGATAAATGTAGTTTAAAAAGGCTGTGGAAGTAGCAGAGGAGCCAGATTGGGTGGATTATGGTGTGGTCTGTGGGATAGGGATGAGATTTGATTTCGGTCTCACCTTTGAGTCAGTTTATGTCAAAATTCAGGAGACTAGGGTTGTGTTTATCTGAAGGGAATTTTTAACATGGTTCTGCAAAAATATAGTTTCACTGCAAACATTTTAAAGAGCTTTTGTGCCACTGTCTCCTTCATCCAATCACGGACCTTCAAATTTCTTCCAGAACAAGGCATTTTGCTTTTAAACTTTATAAAAATTATATTTTTAAAATGTTCTTCATTTTTTTGTATCTCGTTGTCTTATTGTAAATATGAGCAAATATTACCTAATAATTTATAATTTATCAATATCTACTATTTTAGGGCTGATTTTGGTTATTATCTTGTGTTTTTATGTTGGCGCCTCCTACAGTTACTCCAATGCGTAGGAGAATCGATTTAGCACAATGCCCCATTGCATAGATTGAATTGTAATACACTTTCAGATGAGGTTCAACTCTGTGCTAACTGGTATGGACACTTTATTTGTATAAAACTTATGTACCACAGAGCCCTGACAGAATTGTTAGAGGCTTTAATTTTGTTGAACCTTGTTGCAAATGGGTTTTTTTTTATTAAGAAGATTGATGAAATATTTTAGTGAATGTGACAGGGATTCTCCTGTACACATCATGTCACAGTTCTCCAGTTTGTACAGTGTGTATAATATACAACATATGAATGTACATTTATAAATCTTATATCTTATACTGTATCTTTACCCTACCAATGGCGCAGGATTAAAAGGGCGTCTGATGAGGACAGTGTTTTGAACGTTTTTAAAAACAGAACATGTCTAGGCGTGCGCTCTAATAACACTTATATTTAAAGGCCAAACTTTCTCTGCAATGCGGAACACGCGGTGCTCGCACTGGTAGTTCTGTTGTTTTAAAAATTTTAACTCTGTTGCCGTTAACATTTTAATTTAACAAGTACAACTGAAACCTCTCTTGACAAAGTCAAGCACTTTTGTTTTACGATGTGGGAGGGAAAGGGGTTTCTTTCTTGACATCAATCACTGGTTTAGCAACTGCACCATCTTTGGTCTGTTTAACATTCATTATAAAAGCATTTTCAATATGTGACGTTTATTGTCATTTCTTGTTTACTCTGAGATCTGCCAGGTTTGTTTTTGCAAAACACATAAAAATATATTGGACTTTCGACATTTCACCTGCAGTTTATATCCTTGCTTTGACGAGTGTGGTTTTAAACATCTGCCTGGCCTGGGGAGCTGTTTTGTCATGGGTGTGTACAAGGTCACCTGCAGTGCCATAACCTTTGTTTTGCCTAAATTGTTTGCTCAAGGACATTGGAGTAGTGGAGAAAATTTGCGAAGGCTTTGAATGTATGATCCTTTCCAGTCTAGCCCGACCCCCACATTCCTCCATTAAGCTGTCTGTTAAGGCCACCATGTCCAGTTATAAGCTGGCTTTTAGTTCTCATGGCTACCTCTTGTGTTGTTCCTCTTTTCTGTTTCTTAAAGTTGGTCAATTTAAAATGCTTCTTCGTGTTGTTTCAAATGTCACTAGATGGGGTTACATCAAAGATTTCCCTATATATATATATATATATATATAAAGGTTTTTTTTCTGTCAGTGTGACACTGTGATCCACACCAGTGCACACAATGAAATTTGACCTCTGCATTTTACCCACCACCAAAGTGAACAGTGGAGCGGTGAGTGGGGACGGTGCCATGCTCAGGGCACCTCAGAGGTAACTTGGCGGTAGGTGGGGATTCGAACCAGGGACCTTGCGGTCCCAAGTCTGCTTCCTTAACCACTAGGCCACGACCTGCTTATATGCAGCATATGCAAAAGACAAAACCCGGGATGGCCTTTATCTGCCTCTTACAGCAGGAACGCACTTTAGTCAATCCAAAATGGGTTACTTGGAAAGCAATTGGACATAATAGGTTTCTTGAAGATGTTACACCTCTTATCCAAGTGGCTTCTTCAGTTCTGCTGAATTACCTGGTTGACTGAGAATCTACACAGACTTGAGTCAATCTGTTTTCTTGTGACTTAATGCTGCCCCTGGTGGCTGTCGGTAGTCACAACACCTGTTGTGAATTCTAACTTCACTGCAATTTCCGATGGATGGATGGATGGATGGATAGATAGATAGATAGATAGATAGATAGATGGATAGATAGATAGATAGATGGATAGATAGATAGATAGATAGATAGATGGATAAATGATAGATGGGTGGTAGGTAAAATAATTGGTAGTAGGGAGGTGGATACATAGATAGAAAGATCGATGGGTAAATAGATTGACAGTTAGATGGATAGGTAGGTAGGTAGATAGGCGGATAGATAGGTAAAAGGATTGGTGGGTAGGTAGGAACGTAGATAGATGGTTAGATAAATTGGTAATTAGATGGATAGATTGACTGAATTATCCATCTAGTGGCTTACTGAGGAGAAATAACATGAACTAACGTTGAGTAATTTTCTCTGAAAGTACTTAACTGATACTTAACTGAAAGAGTATCAGTTAAGTACTTTCAGAGAAAAGCTCATACTTGATGTTATTCCTCCTCAGTCTGTTTAAAACCAACAGCTAAAGGGACAAATGCCAATCTATCTGAAAACCTCTTTTCCCAACTAAAGTCATGACGACCTGTAGCTGAGGTGAACTCTAGATTAACGTGACTTGTTTTCTCAAATTTGGCGATGTCTTTGTTTCTCTTCAATTATGGACCAAACCGTGTCCCTATAGATTGAGCGATAACACCTGACTGAGGCTGGTGTTACTGTGTGAAATTCTGCGTGGATGCGGCTGTGCTTGTAGTACAGAATGTAAGACCAATTGGAGCCTTTGAAGGCCTAATACCACCTATCATAGTGGAATGTCCACCCCAAATAAACCCGTCCTGGAGCCTCAGTGCAAACTCACTGCTCTGAGCACCAACAAAATTGGATGATTTGAAGAACCTATTTTCCCACAATAGAGCCTGGGAAACGGTCTCACACAGATGCTGCTGTCTGTAGATTACAGTGTGTTGTTGGAGCTCAGGTCCATTCAGGTAATAGAACAGTCTCCACTGGGTTTAACTGTACTGGACAACTGGAGGCTGCAGATAGGAATCACTGGGACATGCTGTGACACTATGATTGACAGGCGGCCATTTTTGGTGCACTATACAAGATTATGGAATGGCGACCCCACTTCTTCAACACACTGAACTGCATAAGAAACTATCAACAATATTTATTGAATTGATTAATCGCAGCGTAGCAGTGGATTGATCACGATTAATTGAATTGAATCAAAATCAATTGACACAACAATTGCAATATGGCTGAAAGATAAAACAAATAACTGTTCATTGTTTTTTTCATTTACACCAATTTTATACTTGACTTAACAAACTGATAAATGTAAATGATAATATAAGAAAGTGAATTAAAAATGTAGTTTCATAGCGTAGATTATTTGGACATCCTAGAGATGGAGCTACCAGGTAGGAGACAAAGAGGAGATTGATGGATGCAGTGAGGGAGGACATGGAAGTAGTTGGAGTTAGAGTAGAAGATACAGAGGACAGGGGGAGATAGAAAATGTTGACTCACTGTGGCGACCCCTCAAAAAGGGGACAAGCTGAAAGGTGAATAAGAGTGGGTGGGTTTTAGTCCTTACTCTGCAGTTACAAGAAAAGTAATGAGTTTACATTCTAATTTGTTGTTTAGTTCCTCAGCTTTTTCTCTAAATAGTTTAAGACTTTCTAGCAGTGTGTAAATTACATGTGACCTGCACTACATGTTTCCTTTTTCTGATCAATTCAACCAGTTAACATGCACTAATTTTTCCTGATAAAAGGGTTTTTTTTTCCCTCAGTAGTTTTTCCCTTAACCTGAGGGTCAAGGGACAGAGGATGTTACCAACCCTGTAAAGCCCTATGTGACAAATTTGATTTGTAAATGTGGGTTATATAAATAAGATTGGATTAACTGATTGAGTATAGCAATGGTAATGGATTTTATAGAATGCTTTCAGATGAACTAAAATCTGTCATTCTATCAAATTATTTAATGCAATTTAGTTTTTGCATCTTCTTGCGGTTCTGGCTTCTCTATTTTTGTGAAATCCGGACTGTTCCCATCAACAAAAAGAAAAGAAAAATGCCATGTTTACATAAACAATCCAAGACAGTCCAGTTATAATTTAGGACTGGAACGTAGCAGACTCTTCTAGGATTTGACATCTTTCATGCTGATGTGCATCCAAAAGTCATAACAACACACGTCACTAGTTTTGTTGTTTTATTTTGATGCATTAATGACCGCCAGACATTCTAAATCACCACTATGGGAAATGTTGTTTAATGAGCTCAGAGGTAATAAATAAATCATCCACCTTGGTCTGAGGCTCAGGCTGAGGATTCAGTTATGATGCTGATGGTTTAGGTAACAGGGCGTGGAATGTTATGAAGTTTCCTCCACTGGGATGGTGAAACAACTTTGAGTGTTTTTATTCTGTGTGAACCTCTCACACTCCTCGCACTCACCAACCTCTGCACTGCAAGAACATAAGACTAAGTCTGTAGACTGGTGTTCTAAAGGCTCTGACTCGCTTTCTGTTGCTGTTGACAAACTGCAGTGAAGAGTAAAAAAAAATACAAGAGATAATCCAGCCAGGTTATCCATGACCTGCTGCAAATCCA
This sequence comes from Paraplagusia blochii, assembly GCA_016785265.1. Taxonomy (NCBI): domain Eukaryota; kingdom Metazoa; phylum Chordata; class Actinopteri; order Pleuronectiformes; family Cynoglossidae; genus Paraplagusia; species Paraplagusia blochii. Next base: position 128,597 of record JAFBJS010026497.1, read on the forward strand.
ACATTTGGCAGCAATTTTTGAGCATGAATGCACGTCATATATCATGACTCCCATCTGGATGATCAGAATGTGTTTTGGATTCTCCTCAACCTCCAGGCATTCAAGCGTAAAAATCACAAAGGAAAGTACATTCTGTCCATTCATAATGATGTCGTCCTTCCAGACAGGCTTTCTCCACTTTTTTTTTTTACTTTTGCAGTCATTCCTGCTGTGACGGGAATTCAATGTGTCATCTCTATCTGTCCATTTATCTTTTCGTGCTTTTGTTCTTCAGGGTCATGGAGAAGCAACCATTGATACCTAGATCAAGAGCTGCATTAAGTGCAGTGTGTTCAATAAATCTGAAACCCTGTCTGAAGTACAGGATGGAACAAAAGTGACAGAAAGAAACACAAGTAAATTCCTTTTTCCTAACATGTGCTTTGAACTAGAGCCCCTCTGTCTGTCAGACACTGAGTGTTATCACTACACCTTATAACAACACAGGACTATTGCAATGACATTCTGTCTGTATGTTTTCATTGGTCCTAATAAGAATAGGCGCTGAAAAAAAGGGTTACATTGCAATGATTACATGTAAAAATAAATATAATTACGTGTATATATTAGTATATATGATTTAATTATACTATATTGATAGTCTACAAGAATGTTCCCGACCACTCGGCCAGTAACCAGCACCGGTCCATGGGTAAATTGGTGCCGGGCCGCAGAGAAATAATGTTTCCTTTTGGCCCCATCTGGCTATTACTTCCACTTGATCCATACTTATATCAACAAAAGAACTGAACAATAGAATGGCTAGGATTCCATCATCAATAATGCAACTATATTTGATTAGGAAATATTTTCTCAGTGAAGACAACAACAATAAACTCAAAATGACGCAGATTCATTGATACAAGATTCTAACCTTTTATACCGGTCTGGTAGCAGAAAGTTATAGTGTGCACTTGAGAAATCCTTGTTGTGCCCATGCACAGTTATGCATGGGCACAGGTAGGAAGATTTTATAGGTAGGAAAATATTTCAGAACACCGTAAATCTAATTTTATAAAGGGTTATTTATGACATGGAACCTGGACCCCGGTACAGTTTCTCAACAATTAGCCCACATAAGGGGATGAAGATGGATAAATGAGATCAAGAACACATTTGACATAAATGTATAGCGTTAGTCCCTATTATATAACCACTAAGTACTGGCTGAAATGTGGTATTAGTGGTGCATGCAGGATAATGTAGTCCTTTTTTTTTGCCTGTGAAAGACCCTTTTTATTAAAAAGGAAGACAAGAGGCCAGACGTAGACAGAGACACTGATGCATGCCTTATATCAATTTGAATTTCTCTTGTGTTTATAATGTTAAGCTTTGGTCGTTCCAGATAAAATGTTTATGCAAAACTGAGGCTTTCCTTATCTGGAGAGAAGGAAAAACATAAACATTTCCAGTCATATGTATCAATAAATATTGAGTTTGAGTCATTTCACTGTGAAATTGAGTTTGACGCCCTGTTCTACAGCACGGTATTGCTTTTCTGATTGATTTAACCAGTTAACATGCAAATATTCGTAGCTTTGGGTCATTTTATCGTGCTTTTATTTCTTCTGTAGAAACAACAAATTGTTGAAAAATACACAACTGTGGCATCACCCAGACAATTATGTGTTTTGAGTTGTAAGATGAATAGATGGTGGAATGGTGGCAAATCACATGGCACCATATTGTGAGCCTTCCTGTGGGTGGTGAGCCCACGAGACGTTATGTGGGTTGGGATGATTCTATGATCAGAGCACCTCAGTAGCCACCTGGCTGCTGGTGGATTAGAACCCGAAGCCAAGTGGACCCAACTCTGCTTCTTTAACCACAAGGCCACCACTACCGGAATGGTCATTTCCGAAAATAACTGAATAAACGGGGATTTTCTCTTAAAAACTCCCCAAACTTTTAAAAGGTGGTGTTAGCCTGTAGTATCGCATTGTATCACAATATATGACATTGTGGCCCGTGTATTGTATCATAACGTTAGACTATTGTCACTACACAGTCACTACCTAGTTTGCACAACTGTACTGAAAATGAAATGAACTAAAA